>OZ037788.1:2863806-3161306 GCA_964035525.1 Porites cylindrica | reverse complement strand
CCATTAAAGACTATAAAAACGACTGTTTAAGAAAAACGCAAAATTAGAATTTTTCCAAAGGGGTTAGTCCATCGTTTTGGTCAAAAATTTGAGATTTCTTTATCTTTGGTTTTTATGCAAAATAGACCAAGAAAAAGTATCTGGGAACGGTCTAGTTAGTAAAAAGTTTCTATAATCCTTTGTAACCCACCGTAACCCCTTGTCACCCCCTGTCACCCCTTGTAACCCCTTGTAACCCCCTGTAACCCCTTGTAACCCCTTGTAACCCCTTGTAACCCCGTGTATTCCCATGTCATAGATCGTGAAAATAAATCGTGAGAAAACCATTTTCGACGTTTTATAAAGCAAAAGAGCCTTTCTGAACAACAAAAACATCGGTTTCAAAAACCCACAAAATTGGCATTTTTTCCAAAGGGGTTAGTCCCTGGTTTTGGTCAACAATTTGAAATTTTGTTAACGTTTCCTTTTATGCAACAGACACCCAGAAAAAGTATTTGGTGACATTCTCGTTAGAAAACAAGCCTTTCTAGACAATATAAATCTGGATTTAAAACGAAGGCAAAATTGGCATTTTTGCAAAGTGGATGGTCCATGATTTTGGTCAAAAAGTTGAAGTTTTTTCATCTTTTGTCTTTATCAAAAATAGATCGAGAAAAACTGTTTGCTGACGTTCTAGATAAAAAAACAGGCCATTAAAGACTATAAAAACGACTGTTTACGAAAAATGCAAAATTAGAATTTTTCCACAGGGGTTAGTCCATCGTTTTGGTCAAAAATTTGAGATTTCTTTAACTTTGGTTTTTATGCAAAATAGACCAAGAAAAAGTATCTGGGAACGGTCTAGTTAGAAAAACGTTTCTATAATCCTTTGTAACCCACCGTAACCCCTTGTCACCCACTGTCACCCCTTGTAACCCCTTGTAACCCCCTGTAACCCCTTTTAACCCCCTGTAACCCCTGGTAACCCCTTGTATTCCCATGTCGTAGATCGTGAAAGTAAATCGTGCATAAACGATTTTCGACGTTTTATATAGCAAACTAGCCTTTCTGAACAACGAAAACATCTGTTTTAAAAACCCAAAAAAATTGGCATTTTTACCAAAGGGGTTAGTCCATGGTTTTGGTCAAAAATTTGAAATTTTGTTAACGTTTCGTTTCATGCAAAATACACCCAGAAAAAGTATTTGGTGACGTTCTTGTTAGAAAACAAGCCTTTCTAGACAATATAAACCTGGATTTAAAAAAAAGGCAAAATTGGCATTTTTGCAAAGTGGATGGTCCATGATTTTCGTCAAAAAGTTGAAGTTTTTTCATCTTTTGTCTTTAACAAAAATAGATCGAGAAAAACTGTTTTCTGACGTTCTAGATAAAAAAGAGGCCATTAAAGACTATAAAAACGACTGTTTACGAAAAATGCAAAATTAGAATTTTTCCAAAGGGGTTTGTCCATCGTTTTGGTCAAAAATGTGAGATTTCTGTAACTTTGGTTTTTATGCAAAATAGACCAAGAAAAAGTATCTCGGGAACGTTGTAGTTAGAAAAAAGTCTCTATAATCCTTTGTAACCCCCGGTAACCCCTTGTCACCCCTTGTAACCCCATGTAACCCCTTGTAACCCCCTGTAACCCACAAAATTGGCATTTTTTCCAAAGGGGTTAGTCCATCGTTTTGGTCAAAAAATTGAGATTTCTTCAACTTTGGTTTTTATGCAAAATAGACCAAGAAAAAGTGTCTCGGGAACGTTCTAGTTAGAAAAAACTCTCTATAATCCTTTGTAACCCCCCGTAACCCCTTGTCACCCCTTGTAACCCCTTGTAACCCTCTTTAACCCCTTGTAACCCCTTGTAACCCCCTGTAACCCCTGGTAACCCCCTGTAACCCTTAGTAACCCCATGTGTTCCCACGTCATAGATCGTGAAAATAAATCGTGAGAAAACTATTTTCGACGTTTTATATAGCAAACAAGCCTTTCTGAACAACAAAAACATCGGTTTGAAAAAGCCACAAAATTGGCATTTTTTCCAAAGGGGTTAGTCCATGGTTTTGGTCAAAAATTTGAAATTTTGTTAACGTTTCGTTTTATGCAAAAGACACCCAGAAAAAGTATTTGGTGACGTTCTCGTTAGAAAACAAGCCTTTCTAGACAATATAAACCTGGATTTAAAAAGAAGGCAAAATTGGCATTTTTGCAAAGTGGATGGTCCATGTTTTTGGTCAAAAAGTTGAAGTTTTTTCATCTTTGTCTTTATCAAAAATAGATCGAGAAAAACTGTTTCCTGACGTTTTAGATAAAAAAGAGGCCATTAAAGACTATAAAAACGACTGTTTACGAAAAACGCAAAATTAGAATTTTTCCAAAGGGGTTAGTCCATCGTTTTGGTCAAAAATTTGAGATTTCCTTAACTTTGGATTTTATGCAAAATAGACCGAGAAAAAGTATCTGGGAACGGTCTAGTTAGAAAAAATTTTCTTTAATTTTTTGTAACCCACCGTAACCCCTTGTCACCCCCTGTCACCCCTTGAAACCCCTTGTAACCCCCTGTATCCCCTTGTAACCCCCTGTAACCCCTGGTTACCCCAGGTATTCCCATGTCGTACATCGTGAAAATAAATCGTGCATCAACGATTTTCGACGTTTTATATAGCAAACAAGCCTTTCTGCACAACAAAAACATCGGTTTGAAAAACCCACAAAATTGGCATTTTTACCAAAGGGGTTAGTCCATGGTTTTGGTCAAAAATTTGAAATTTTGTTAACGTTTCGTTTTATGCAAAATACACCCAGAAAAAGTATTTGGTGACGTTCTCGTCAGAAAACAAGCCTTTCTAGACAATATAAACCTGGATTTAAAAAGAAGGCAAAATTGGCATTTTTGCAAAGTGGATGGTCCATGATTTTCGTCAAAAAGTTGAAGTTTTTTCATGTTTTGTCTTTATCAAAAATAGATCGAGAAAAACTGTTTGCTGACGTTCTAGATAAAAAAGAGGCCATTAAAGACTATAAAAACGACTGTTTACGAAAAACGCCAAATTAGAATTTTTCCAAAGGGGTTAGTCCACCGGTTTGGTAAAAAAATTTGAGCTTTTTTCAACTTTGGTTTTTATGCAAAATAGACCAAGAAAAAGTATCTGGGAACGTTCTAGTTAGAAAAACTCTCCATAATCCTTTGTAACCCCACGTAACCCCTTGTCACCTCCTGTAACCCCTTGTAACCCCTTGTAACCCCCTGTAACCCCTTGTAACCCAGTGTAACCCCTTGTAACCCCATGTATTCCCATGTCATAGATCGTGAAAATAAATCGTGAAAAAACTATTTTCGACGTTTTATAAAGCAAACAAGCCTTTCTGAACAACAAAAACATCGGTTTCAAAAACCCACAAAATTGGCATTTTTTCCAAAGGGGTTAGTCCATGGTTTTGGTCAAAAATTTGAAATTTTGTTAACATTTCGTTTTATGCAAAATACACCCAGAAAAAGTATTTGGTGTCGTTCTCTTTAGAAACGATTCCTTTCTAGACAATATAAACATGGATTTAAAAAGAAGGCAAAATTGGCATTTTTGAAAAGGGGATAGTCCATGATTTTGGTCAAAAAGTTGAAGTTTTTTCATCTTTTGTCTTTATCAAAAATAGATCGAGAAAAACTGTTTGCTGACGTTTTAGATAAAAAAGAGGCCATTAAAGACTATAAAAACGACTGTTTACGAAAAACGCAAAATTAGAATTTTTCCAAAGGGGGTAGTCCATCGTTTTGGTCAAAAATTTGACCTTTTTTCAACTTTGGTTTTTATGCAAAATAGACCAAAAAAAAGTATCTCGGGAACGTTCTAGTTAGAAAAAACTGTCTATAATCCTTTGTAACCCACCGTAACCCCTTGTCACCCCCTGTAACCCCTTGTAACCCCTTGTAACCCAGTGTAACCCCTTGTAACCCCATGTATTCCCATGTCATAGATCGTGAAAATAGATCGTGAAAAAACTATTTTCGACGTTTTATAAAGCAAACAAGCCTTTCTGAACAACAAAAACATCGGTTTCAAAAACCCACAAAATTGGCAATTTTTCCAAAGGCAAAATTGGCATTTTTGCAAAGGGGATAGTCCATGATTTTGGTCAAAAAGTTGAAGTTTTTTCACCTTTTGTCTTTATCAAAAATAGATCGATAAAAACTGTTTGCTGACGTTCTAGATAAAAAAGAGGCCATTAAAGACTATAAAAACGACTGTTTACGAAAAATGCAAAATTAGAATTTTTCCAAAGGGGTTAGTCCATCGTTTTGGTCAAAAATTTGACATTTCTTCCACTTTGGTTTTTATGCAAAATAGACCAAGTAAAAGTATCTGGGAACGTTCTACTTAGAAAAAAGTTTCTATAATCCTTTGTACCCCACCGTTACCCCTTGTCACCGCCTGTCACCCCCTGTAACCCCTTGTAACCCCCTGTAACCCCTTGTTACCCCTTGTAACCCCATGTAACCCCTTGTAACCCCCTGTAACCCCTAGTAACCCCATGTATTCCCACGTCATAGATCGTGAAAATAAATCGTGAAAAAATTATTTTCGACGTATTGTATAGCAAACAAGCCTTCCTGAACAACAAAAACATCGGTTTGAAAAACCCAGAAAATTGGCATTTTTTCCAAAGGGGTTAGTCCATGGTTTTGGTCAAAAATTTGAAATTTTGTTAAGGTTTCGTTTTATGGAAAATACACCCAGATAAAGTATTTGGTGACGTTGTCGTTAGAAACGAAGCCTTTCTAGATAATATAAACCTGGATTTAAAAAGAAGGCAAAATTGGCATTTTTGTAAAGGGGATAGTCTATAATTTTCGTCCAAAAGTCGAAGTTTTTTCATCTTTTGTCTTGATCAAAAATAGATCGAGAAAAACTGTTTTCTGACGTTCTAGATAAAAAAGAGGCCATTAAAGACTATAAAAACGACTGTTTACGAAAAAAGGCAAAATTAGAATTTTTCCAAAGGGGTTAGTCCATCGTTTTGGTCAAAAATTTGGGGGTGACAGGCGGTGACAAGGGGTTGCGGGGGGTTACAAAGGATTATAGAAACATTTTCAAACTAAAACGTTCCCTAGATACTTTTTCTTGGTCTACTTTGCATAAAAACCAAAGTGGAAGAAATGTCAAATTTTTGACCAAAACGATGGACTAACCCCTTTTAAAAAATTCTAATTTTGCATTTTTCGTAAACAGTCGTTTTTATAGTCTTTAATGGCCTCTTTTTTATCTAGAACGTCAGCAAACAATTTTATCGATCTATTTTTGATATAGACAAAAGATGAAAAAACTTCAACTTTTTGACCAAAATCATGGACTATCCCCTTTGCAAAAATGCCAATTTTGGCTTTGGAAAAATTGCCAATTTTGTGGGTTTTTGAAACCGATGTTTTTGTTGTTCAGAAAGGCTTGTTTGCTTTATAAAACGTCGAAAATAGTTTTTTCACGATTTATTTTCACGATCTATGACATGGGAATACATGGGGTTACAAGGGGTTACACTGGGTTACAAGGGGTTACAAGGGGTTACAGGGGGTGACAAGGGGTTACGGTGGGTTACAAAGGATTATAGACAGTTTTTTCTAACTAGAACGTTCCCGAGATACTTTTTCTTGGTCTATTTTGCAAAAATTTGAAATTTTTATTAACGTTTCGTTTTATGCAAAAGACATCCAGAAAAAGTATTTGGTGACGTTCTCGTTAGAAAACAAGCCTTTCTAGACAACATAAACGTGGATTAAAAAAGAAGGCAAAATTGGAATTTTTGCAAAGGGGAAGGTCCATGATTTTTGTCAGAAAGTCGAAGTTTTTTCATCTTTTGTCTTGATCAAAAATAGATCGAGAAAAACTGTTTTCTGACGTTCTAGATAAAAAAGAGGCCATTAAAGACTATAAAAACGACTGTTTACGAAAAAAGGCAAAATTAGAATTTTTCCAAAGGGGTTAGTCCATCGTTTTGGTCAAAAATTTGAACTTTTTTCAACTTTGGTTTTTATGCAAAGTAGACCAAGAAAAAGTATCTAGGGAACGTTTTAGTTTGAAAAAAGTCTCTATAATCCTTTGTAACCCCCCGTAACCCCTTGTCACCGCCTGGCACCCCTTGTAAGCCCTTGTAACCCCCTGTCTCCCCTTGTAACCCGTTGTAACCCCCTGTAACACCTTGTAACCCAGTGTAACCCCTTGTAACCCCATGTATTCCCATGTGATAGATCGTGAAAATCAATCGTGAAAAAACTATTTTCGACGTTTTATATAGCAAACAAGCCTTTCTGAACAACAAAAAAAATCGGTTTCAAAAACCCACAAAATTGGCATTTTTACCAAAGGGGTTAGTCCATGGTTTTGGTCAAAAATTTGAAATTTTTATTAACGTTTCGTTTTATGCAAAAGACACCCAGAAAAAGTATTTGGTGACGTTCTCGTTAGAAAACAAGCCTTTCTACACAACATAAACGTGGATTAAAAAAGAAGGCAAAATTGGAATTTTTGCAAAGGGGAAGGTCCATGATTTTTGTCAGAAAGTTGAAGTTTTTTCATCTTTTGTCTTTATCAAAAATAGATCAAGAAAAACTGTTTGCTGACGTTCTAGATAAAAAAGAGGGCATTAAAGACTATAAAAACGACTGTTTACGAAAAACCCAAAATTACACTTTTTCCAAAGCGGTTACTCGATCGTTTTGGTCAAAAATTTGAGATTTCTTCAACTTTGGTTTTTATGCAAAATAGACCAAGAAAAAGTATCTAGGGAACGTTCTAGCTAGAAAAAAGTTTGTATAATCCTTTGTAACCAACCGTAACCCCTTGTCACCCACTGTCACCCCTTGTAACCCCTTGTAACCCCCTGTAGCCCCTTGTAACCCCCTGTAACCCCTGGTAACCCCCTGTAACTCCTGGAAACCCCATGTATTCCCATGTCATAGATCGTGAAAATAAATCGTGCATAAACGATTTTCGACGTTTTATATAGCAAACAAGCCTTTCTGGACAACAAAAACGTCGGTTTCAAAAACCCACAAAATTGGCATTTTTACGAAAGGGGTTAGTCCATGGTTTTGGTCGAAAATTTAAAATTTTGTTAACGGTTCGTTTTATGCAAAATACACCCAGAAAAGGTATTTGGTGACGTTCTCGTTAGAAAACAAGCCTTTCTAGACAATATAAACCTGGATTTAAAAAAAAGGCAAAATTGGCATTTTTGCAAAGTGGATAGTCCATGATTTTTGTCAAAAAGGTGAAGTTTTTTCATGTTTTGTCTTTATCAAAAATAGATCGAGAAAAACTGTTTGCTGACGTTCTAGATAAAAAAGAGGCCATTAAAGACTATAAAAACGACTGTTTACGAAAAACGCCAAATTAGAATTTTTCCAAAGAGGTTAGTCCATCGTTTTTGTCAAAAATTTGAGCTTTTTTCAAGTTTGGTTTTTATCCAAAATAGACCAAGAAAAAGTATCTAGGGAACGTTCTAGTTAGAAAAAAGTCTCTATAATCCTTTGTAACCCCGTAAGCCCTTGTCACCGCCTGTCACCCCTTGTAACCCCTTGTAACCCCTTGTAACCCCCTGTAACCCCTTGTAATCCCTTGTAACCCCATGTAACCCTTTGTAACCCCTTGTAACCCCTGGTAACCCCATGTATTCCCATGTCATAGATGCAGAAAATAAATCGTGATAAAACTATTTTCGACGTTTTATATAGGAAACAAGCCTTTCTGAACAACAAAAACATCGGTTTCAAAAACCCACAAAATTGGCATTTTTTCCAAAGGGGGTAGTCCATGGTTTTGGTCAAAAATTTGAAATTTTGTTAACGTTTCGTTTTATGCAAAAGACACCCAGAAAAAGTATTTGGTGGCGTTCTCGTTAGAAAACAAGCCTTTGTAGACAATATAAACGTGGATTTAAAAAGAAGGCAAAATTGGCATTTTTGCAAACGAGATAGTCCATGATTTTGGTCAAAAAGTTGAAGTTTTTTCATCTTCGTCTTGATCAAAAATAGATCGAGAAAAACTGTTTCCTGCCGTTTTAGATAAAACAGAGGCCATTAAAGACTATACAAACGACTGCTTACGAAAAACGCAAAATTAGAATTTTTCCAAAGGGCTGAGTCCATCGTTTTGGTCAAAAATTTGAGATTTCTTCAAGTTTGGTTTTTCTGCAAAATAGACGAAGAAAAGGTATCTAGGGAACGTTCTAGTTAGAAAAAAGTTTCTATAATCCTTTGTAACCCACCGTTACCCCTTGTCACTGCCTGTCACCCCTTGTAACCCCTTCTAACCCCTTGTAACCCCTTGCAACCCCTTGTAACCCCATGTAACCCCTTGTAACCCCCTGTAACCCCTGGTAACCCCATGTATTCCAATGTCATAGATCGTGAAAATAAATCGTGAAAAAACTTTTTTCGACGTCTTATATAGCAAACAACCCTTTCTGATCAACAAAAACATCGGTTTCAAAAACCCACAAAATTGGCATTTTTTCCAAAGGGGTTAGTCCATGGTTTTGGTCAAAAATTTGAAATTTTTATTAACGTTTCGTTTTATGCAAAAGACACCCAGAAAAAGTATTCGGTGACGTTCTCGTTAGAAGACAATGCTTTCTAGACAACATAAACTTGGATTTAAAAAGAAGGCAACATTGCATTTTTGGAAAGGGGATAGTCCATGATTTTGGTGAAAAAGTTGAAGTTTTTTCATCTTTTGTCTTTATCAAAAATAGATCGAGAAAAACTGTTTGCTGACGTTCTAGATAAAAAAGAGGCCATTAAAGACTATAAAAACGACTGTTTACGAAAAACGCAAAATTAGAATTTTTCCAAAGGGGTTAGTCCATCGTTTTGGTCAAAACTGTGAGATTTCTTCAACTTTGATTTTTATGCAAAATAGACCAAAAGAAAGTATCTAGGGAACGTTCTAGTTAGAAAAAAGTTTCTATAATCCTTTGTAACCCACCGTAACCGCTTGTCACCGCCTGTCACCCCTTGTAACCCCTTGTAACCCCTTGTAACCCGCTGTAACCCCATGTAACCCCTTGTAACCCCATGTAACCCCTTGTAACCCCCTGTAACCCCTGGTAACCTCATGTATTCCCATGTCATAGATCGTGAAAATAAATCGTGAAAAAACTTTTTTCGACGTTTTATATAGCAAACAACCCTTTCTGATCAACAAAAACATCGGTTTCAAAAACCCACAAAATTGGCATTTTTTCCAAAGGGGTTAGTCCATGGTTTTGGTCAAAAATTTGAAATTTTTATTAACGTTTCGTTTTATGCAAAAGACACCCAGAAAAAGTATTCGGTGACGTTCTCGTTAGAAGACAATGCTTTCTAGACAACATAAACTTGGATTTAAAAAGAAGGCAACATTGCATTTTTGCAAAGGGGATAGTCCATGATTTTGGTGAAAAAGTTGAAGTTTTTTCATCTTTTGTCTTTATCAAAAATAGATCGAGAAAAACTGTTTGCTGACGTTTTAGATATAAAGGAAGCCATTAAAGACTATAAAAGCGACTGTTTACGAAAAACGCAAAATTAGAATTTTTCCAAAGCGGTTAGTCCATCGTTTTGGTCAAAAATTTGAGATTTCTTTAACTTTGGTTTTTATGCAAATAGACCAAGAAAAAGTATCTGGAAACGTTCTACTTAGAGTAAACTTTCTATAATCCTTTGTAACCCACCGTTACCCCTTGTCACCGCCTGTCACCCCTTGTAACCCCTTGTAACCCCCTGTAACCCCTAGTAACCCCATGTAACCCCTTGTAACCCCCGGTAACCTCTGGTAACCCCATGTATTCCCATGTCATAGATCGTGAAAATAAATCGTGATAAAACTATTTTCAACGTTTTATATAGCAAACAAACCTTTCTGAACAAGAAAAACATCGGTTTCAAAAACCCACAAAATTGGCATTTTTTCCAAAGTGGTTAGTCCATGGTTTTGGTCAAAAATTTGAAATTTTGTTAACGTTTCGTTTTATGCAAAAGACACCCAGAAAAAGTATTTGGTGACGTTCTCGTTAGCAAACAAGCCTTTCTACACAACATAAACGTGGATTTAAAAAGAAGGCAAAATTGGCATTTTTGCAAAGGGGATAGTCCATGATTTTGGTCAAAAAGTTGAAGTTTTTTCATCTTTTATCTTTATCAAAAATAGATCGAGAAAAACTGTTTGCTGCCGTTTTAGATAAAAAAGAAGCTATTAAAGACTATAAAAACGACTGTTTACGAAAAACGCAAAATTAGAATTTTTCCAAAGGCGTTAGTCCATCGTTTTGGTCAAAAATTTGAGATTTCTTCAACTTTGGTTTTTATGCAAAATAGACCAAGAAAAAGTATCTGGAAACGTTCTACTTAGAGTAAAGTTTCTATAATCGTTTGTAACCCACCGTTACCCCTTGTCACTGCCTGTCACCCCTTGTAACCCCTTGTAACCCCTTGTAACCCCCTGTAACCCCTTGTAACCCCATGTAACCCCCTGTAACCCCTGGTAACCCCATGTATCCCCATGTCATAGATCGTGAAAATAAATCTTGAAAAAACTATTTTCGACGTTTTATATAGCAAACAACTTTTTCTGATCAACAAAAACATCGGTTTCAAAAACCCACAAAATTGGCATTTTTTCCAAAGGGGTTAGTCCATGGTTTTGGTCAAAAATTTGAAATTTTTATTAACTTTTCGTTTTATGCAAAAGACACCGAAAAAAAGTATTTGGTGACCCTCTCGTTAGAAGACAAGTCTTTCTAGACAACATAAGCGTGGATTTAAAAAGAAGGCAAAATTGCATTTTTGCTAAGGGGATAGTCCATGATTTTGGTCAAAAAGTTGAAGTTTTATGCAAAAAGTTTTATGTTTGAAATTTTTATTAACGTTTCGTTTTGTGCAAAATACACCCAGAAAAAGTATTTGGTGACGTTCTCGTTAGAAAAGAAGCCTTTCTAGAGAATATAAACCTGGATTTAAAAAGAAGGCAAAATTGGCATTTTTGCAAAGTGGATAGTCCATGATTTTCCTAAAAAAGTTGAAGTTTTTTCATCTTTTGTCTTTATCAAAAATAGATCGAAAAAACTGTTTCCAGACGTTTCAGATAAAAAAGAGGCCATTAAAGACTATAAAAACGACTGTTTACGAAAAATGCAAAATTAGAATTTTTCCAAAGGGGTTAGTCCATCGTTTTGGTCAAAAATTTGAGATTTCTTCAACTTTGGTTTTTATGCAAAACAGACCAAGAAAAAGTATCTAGGGAACGTTCTAGTTAGAAAAAAGTCTCTATAATCCTTTGTAACCCCCCGTAACGCCCTTGTCACCGCTTGTCACCCCTTGTAACCCCTTGTAACCCCCTGTAACGCCTTGTAACCCCCATTTAACCCCTTGTAACCCAGTGTAACATCTTGTAACCCCATGTATACCCCTATCATAGATCCTGAAAATAAATTGTGAAAAAACTATTTTCGATGTTTTATAAAGCAAATAAGCCTTTCTGAGCAACAAAAACATCGGTTTCAAACACCCACAAAATTGGCATTTTTTTCAAAGGGGTTAGTCCATGGTTTTGGTCAAAAATTTGAAATTTTGTTAACGTTTCGTTTTATGCAAAATACACCCAGATAAAGTATTTGGTGTCGTTCTCGTTAGAAACGAAGCCTTTCTAGACAATATAAACGTGGATTTAAGAAGAAGGCAAACTTGGCATTTTTGCAAAGGGGATAGTCCATGATTTTGGTCAAAAAGTTGAAGTTTTTTCATCTTTTGTCTTTATCAAAAATAGATGATGAAAAAACTATTTTCCACGTTTTATATAGGAAACAAGCCTTTCTGAACAACAAAAACCTCGGTTTCAAAAACCCACAAAATTGGCATTTTTTCCAAAGGGGTTAGTCCATGGTTTTGGTCAAAATGTTGAAATTTTTATTACCGTTTCGTTTTATGCAAAAGACACCCAGAAAAAGTATTTGGTGACGTTCTCGTTAGAAAACAAGCCTTTCTACACAACATAAACGTGAATTTAAAAAGAAGGAAAAATTGGCACTTTTGCAAAGAGGATAGTCCCTGATTTTTGTCAAAAAGTTGAAGTTTTTTCATCTTTAGTCTTTATCAAAAATAGATCGAGAAAAACTGTTTGCTGACGTTCTAGATAAAAAAGAGGCCATTAAAGACTATAAAAACGACTGTTTACGAAAAACGCAAAATTAGAATTTTTCCAAAGGGCTGAGTCCATCGTTTTGGTCAAAAATTTGAGATTTCTTCAAGTTTGGTTTTTCTGCAAAATAGACGAAGAAAAGGTATCTAGGGAACGTTCTAGTTAGAAAAAAGTTTCTATAATCCTTTGTAACCCACCGTTACCCCTTGTCACTGCCTGTCACCCCTTGTAACCCCTTGTAACCCCTTGTAACCCCTTGCAACCCCTTGTAACCCCATGTAACCCCTTGTAACCCCCTGTAACCCCTGGTAACCCCATGTATTCCAATGTCATAGATCGTGAAAATAAATCGTGAAAAAACTTTTTTCGACGTTTTATATAGCAAACAACCCTTTCTGATCAACAAAAACATCGGTTTCAAAAACCCACAAAATTGGCATTTTTTCCAAAGGGGTTAGTCCATGGTTTTGGTCAAAAATTTGAAATTTTTATTAACGTTTCGTTTTATGCAAAAGACACCCAGAAAAAGTATTCGGTGACGTTCTCGTTAGAAGACAATGCTTTCTAGACAACATAAACTTGGATTTAAAAAGAAGGCAACATTGCATTTTTGCAAAGGGGATAGTCCATGATTTTGGTGAAAAAGTTGAAGTTTTTTCATCTTTTGTCTTTATCAAAAATAGATCGAGAAAAACTGTTTACTGACGTTCTAGATAAAAAAGAGGCCATTAAAGACTATAAAAACGACTGTTTACGAAAAACGCAAAATTAGAATTTTTCCAAAGGGGTTAGTCCATCGTTTTGGTCAAAACTGTGAGATTTCTTCAACTTTGATTTTTATGCAAAATAGACCAAAAGAAAGTATCTAGGGAACGTTCTAGTTAGAAAAAAGTTTCTATAATCCTTTGTAACCCACCGTAACCGCTTGTCACCGCCTGTCACCCCTTGTAACCCCTTGTAACCCCTTGTAACCCGCTGTAACCCCATGTAACCCCTTGTAACCCCATGTAACCCCTTGTAACCCCCTGTAACCCCTGGTAACCTCATGTATTCCCATGTCATAGATCGTGAAAATAAATCGTGAAAAAACTTTTTTCGACGTTTTATATAGCAAACAACCCTTTCTGATCAACAAAAACATCGGTTTCAAAAACCCACAAAATTGGCATTTTTTCCAAAGGGGTTAGTCCATGGTTTTGGTCAAAAATTTGAAATTTTTATTAACGTTTCGTTTTATGCAAAAGACACCCAGAAAAAGTATTCGGTGACGTTCTCGTTAGAAGACAATGCTTTCTAGACAACATAAACTTGGATTTAAAAAGAAGGCAACATTGCATTTTTGCAAAGGGGATAGTCCATGATTTTGGTGAAAAAGTTGAAGTTTTTTCATCTTTTGTCTTTATCAAAAATAGATCGAGAAAAACTGTTTGCTGACGTTTTAGATAAAAAAGAAGCCATTAAAGACTATAAAAGCGACTGTTTACGAAAAACGCAAAATTAGAATTTTTCCAAAGCGGTTAGTCCATCGTTTTGGTCAAAAATTTGAGATTTCTTTAACTTTGCTTTTTATGCAAATAGACCAAGAAAAAGTATCTGGAAACGTTCTACTTAGAGTAAACTTTCTATAATCCTTTGTAACCCACCGTTACCCCTTGTCACCGCCTGTCACCCCTTGTAACCCCTTGTAACCCCCTGTAACCCCTAGTAACCCCATGTAACCCCTTGTAACCCCCGGTAACCTCTGGTAACCCCATGTATTCCCATGTCATAGATCGTGAAAATAAATCGTGATAAAACTATTTTCAACGTTTTATATAGCAAACAAACCTTTCTGAACAAGAAAAACATCGGTTTCAAAAACCCACAAAATTGGCATTTTTTCCAAAGTGGTTAGTCCATGGTTTTGGTCAAAAATTTGAAATTTTGTTAACGTTTCGTTTTATGCAAAAGACACCCAGAAAAAGTATTTGGTGACGTTCTCGTTAGAAAACAAGTCTTTGTAGACAACATAAACGTGGATTTAAAAAGAAGGCAAAATTGGCATTTTTGCAAAGGGGATAGTCCATGATTTTGGTCAAAAAGTTGAAGTTTTTTCATCTTTTGTCTTTATCAAAAATAGATCGAGAAAAACTGTTTGCTGACGTTTTAGATAAAAAAGAAGCCATTAAAGACTATAAAAACGACTGTTTACGAAAAACGCAAAATTAGAATTTTTCCAAAGAGGTTAGTCCATCGTTTTGGTAAAGAATTTGAGCTTTTTTGAACCTTGGTTTTTATGCAAAATAGACCAAGAAAAAGTATGTGGAAATTTTCTACTTAGAGTAAAGTTTCTATAATCCTTTTTAACCCACCGTTACCCCTTGTCACCGCCTGTCACCCCTTGTAACCCCTTGTAACCCCTTGTAACCCCCTGTAACCCCTTGTAACCCCTTGTAACCCCTTGTACCGCTATGTAACCCCTTGTAACCCCCTGTAACCTCTGGTAACCCCATGTATTCCCATGTCATAGATCGTGAAAATAAATCGTGATAAAACTATTTTCGACGTTTTATATAGCAAACAAACCTTTCTGAACAACAAAAACATCGGTTTAAAAAACCCACAAAATTGGCATTTTTTCCAAAGGGGTTAGTCCATGGTTTTGGTCAAAAATTTGAAATTTTGTTAACGTTTCGTTTTATGCAAAAGACACCCAGAAAAAGTATTTGGTGACGTTCTCGTTAGAAAGCAAGCCTTAGTAGACAATATGTGGATTTGAAAAGAAGGCAAAATTGGCATTTTTGCAAAGGGGATAGTCCATGATTTTGGTCAAAAAGTTGAAGTTTTTTCATCTTTCTCTTTATCAAAAATAGATCGAGAAAAACTGTTTGCTGACGTTTTAGATAAAAAAGAAGCCATTAAGGACTATACAACGACTGCTTACGAAAAACGCAAAATTAGAATTATTCCAAAGGAGTTAGTCCATCGTTTTGGTCAAAAATGTGAGATTTCTGTAACTTTGGTTTTTATGCAAAATAGACCAAGAAAAGGTATCTAGGGAACGTTCTCCTTAGAGAAAAGTTTCTTTAATCCTTTGTAACCCACCGTTACCCCTTGTCACCGCCTGTCACCCCTTGTAACCCCTTGTAACGCCCTGTAACCCCTTGTAACCCCTTGTAACCCCATGTAACCCCTTGTAACCCCCTGTAACCCCTGGTAACCCCATGTATTCCCATGTCATAGATCGTGAAAATAAATCGTGCATAAACGATTTTCGACGTTTTATATAGCAAACAAGCCTTTCTGAACAACAAAAACATCGGTTTCAAAGACCGGCAAAATTGGCATTTTTTCCAAAGGGGTTAGTCCATGGTTTTGGTCAAAAATTTGAAATTTTGTTAACGTTTCGTTTTATGCAAAAGACACCCAGAAAAAGTATTTGGTGACGTTCTTGTTAGAAAACAAGCCTTTCTACACAACATAAACGTGGATTTAAAAAGAAGGCAAAATTGGCATTTTTGCAAAGGGGATAGTCCATGACTTTGGTCAAAAAGTTGAAGTTTTTTCATCTTTTGTCTTTATCAAAAATAGATCGAGAAAAACTGTTTGCTGACGTTCTAGATAAAAAAGAGGCCATTAAAGACTATAAAAACGACTCTTTACGAAAAACGCAAAATTAGAATTTTTCCAAAGGGGTTAGTCCATCGTTTTGGTCAAAAATTTGAGATTTCTTCAACTTTGGTTTTTATGCAAAATAGACCAAGAAAAGGTATCTAGGGAACGTTCTAGTTAGAAAAAAGTTTCTATAATCCTTTGTAACCCACCGTAACCCCTTGTCACCCACTGTCACCCCTTGTAACCCCTTGTAACCCCCTGTAACCCCTGGTAACCCCATGTATTCCCATGTCATAGATCGTGAAAATAAATCGTGCATAAACGATTTTCGCCGTTTTATATAGCAAACAAGCCTTTCTGGACAACAAAAACGTCGGTTTCAAAAACCCACAAAATTGGCATTTTTACCAAAGGGTCAAAAATTAGAAATTATGTTAACGTTTCGTTTCATGCAAAAGACACCCAGCAAAAGTATTTGGTGACGTTCTCGTTAGAAAACGAGCCTTTCTAGACAATATAAACGTGGATTTAAAAAGAAGGCAAGATTGGCATTTTTGCAAAGGGGATAGTCCATGATTTTGGTCAAAATGTTGAAGTTTTTTCATCTTTTGTCTTTATCAAAAATAGATCGAGAAAAACTCTTTGCTTCCGTTTTAGATAAAAATGAGGCCATTAAAAACTATAAAAACGACTGTTTACGAAAAACGCAAAATTAGAATTTTCCCAAAGAGGTTAGTCCATCGTTTTGGTAAAGAATTTGAGGTTTTTTCAACTTTGGTTTTTCTGTAAAATAGACCAAGAAAAAGTATATGGAAACGTTCTACTTAGAGTAAAGTTTCTATAATCCTTTGTAACCCACCGTTACCCCTTGTCACCGCCTGTCACACCTTGTAACCACTTCTAACCCCCTGTAACCCCTTGTAACCCCTTGTAACCCCATGTAACCCTTTGTAACCCCCTGTAACCCCTGGTAACCCCATGTATTCCCATGTCATAGATCGTGAAAATAAATCGTGATAAAACTATTTTCGACGTTTTATATAGCAAACGGGCCTTTCTGAACAACAAAAACATCGGTTTCAAAAACCGGCAAAATTGGCATTTTTTCCAAAGGGGTTAGTCCATGGTTTTGGTTAAAAATTTGAAATTTTGTTAACGTTTCGTTTTATGCAAAAGACACCCAGAAAAAGAATTTGGTGACGTTCTTGTTAGAAAACAAGCCTATCTAGACAATATAAACGTGGATTTAAAAAGAAGGCAAAATTGGCATTTTTGCAAAGGGGATAGTCCATGATTTTTGTCAAAAAGTTGATGTTTTTTCATCTTTTGTGTTTATTAAAAATAGATCGAGAAAAACTGTTTGCTGACGTTTTAGATAAAAAAAAGGCCATTAAAGACTATACAAACGACTGTTTACGAAAAACGCAAGATTAGAATTTTTCCGAAGGGGTTAGTCCATCGTTTTGGTCAAAAATTTGAGATTTCTTCAAGTTTGGTTTTTATGCAAAATAGACCAAGAAAAAGTATCTGGGAACGTTCTAGTTAGAAAAAAGTTTCTATAATCCATTGTAACCCACCGTAACCCCTTGTAAACCCCCTGTCACCCCTTGTAACCCCTTGTAACTCTCTGTAACCCCTGGTAACCCCATGTATTCCCATGTCATAGATCGTGAAAATAAATCGTGCATAAACGGTTTTCGACGTTTTATATGGCAAACAAGCCTTTCTGAACAACAAAAACATCGGTTTCAAAAACCGAATTTTTCCAAAGTCCATCGTTTTGGTAAAGAATTTGAGCTTTTTTCAACTTTGGTTTTTATGGAAAATAGACCAAGAAAAAGTATCTGGAAACTTTCTACTTAGAGTAAAGTTTCTATAATCCTTTGTAACCCCCCGTTACCCCTTGTCACCGCCTGTCACCCCTTGTAACCCCTTTTAACCCCTTGTAACCCCTGGTATCCCCATGTATTCCTATGTCATAGATCGTGAAAATAAATACGTGAAAAAACTATTTTCGACGTTTTATATAGCAAACAAGCCTTTCTGAACAACAAAAACATCGGTTTCAAAAACCCACAAAATTGGCATTTTTTCCAAAGGAGTTAGTCCATGGTTTTGGTCAAAAATTTGAAATTTTGTTAAAGTTTCCTTTTATGCAAAAAAAAACCAGAAAAAGTATTTGGTGACGTTCTCGTTAGAAAACAAGTCTTTCTAGACAACATAAACGTGGATTTAAAAAGAAGGCAGAATTGGCATTTTTGCAAAGGGGATAGTCCATGATTTTGGTCAAAAAGGTGAAGTTTTTTCATCTTTTGTCTTTATAAAATAAAGATCGAGAAAAACTGTTTGCTGACGTTTCAGATAAAAAAGAAGCCATTAAAGACTATAAAAACGACTGTTTACGAAAAACGCAAAATTAGAATTTTTCCAAAGGGGTTACTCCATCGTTTTGGTCAAAAATTTGAGATTTCTTCAAGTTTGGTTTTTATGCAAAATAGACCAAGAAAAAGTATATGGAAACGTTCTACTTAGAGAAAAGTTTCTATAATCCTTTGTAACCCACCGTTACCCCTTGTCACCGCCTGTCACCCGTTGTAACCCCTTGTAACCCCCTGTAACCCCTTGTAACCCCTTGTAACCCCATGTAACCCCTTGTAACCCCCTGTAACCCCTGGTAACCCCATGTATTCCCATGTCATAGATCGTGAAAATAAATCGTGATAAAACTATTTTCGACGTTTTATATAGCAAGCAAGTCTTTCTGAACAGCAAAAACATCGGTTTCAAACACCCACAAAATTGGCATTTTTTCCACCCAGAAAAAGTATTTGGTGTCGTTTTTGTTAGAAAACAAGCTCTTCTAGACAATATAAACGTGGATATAAAAAGAAGGCTAAATTGGCATTTTTGCAAAGGGGATAGTCCATGATTTTGGTCAAAAAGTTGAAGTTTTTTCATCTTTTGTCTTTATCAGAAATAGATCGAAAAAAACTGTTTGCTGACATTCTAGATAAAAAAGAGGCCATTAAAGACTATGAAAACGACTGTTTACGAAAAACGCAAAATTAGAATTTTTCCAAAGGGGTTAGTCCATCGTTTTGGTCAAAAATTTGAGATTTCTTCAACTTTAGTTTTTATGCAAAATAGACCAAGAAAAAGTATCTGGGAACGTTCTAGATAGAAAAAAGTTTCTATAGTCCTTTGTAACCCAGCCGTAACCCCTTGTTACCCTCTATCACCCCTTGTAACCCCCTGTAACCCCTTGTAACCCTTTGTAACCCCCTGTAACCCCTTGTAACCCCATGTATTCCCATGTCATAGATCGTGAAAATAACTCGTGAAAAAACTATTTTCGACGTTTTATATAGCAAGCAAGCCTTTCTGAACAACAAAAACATCGGTTTCAAAAACCCACCAAATTGGCTTTTTTTCAAAAGGGGTTAGTCCATGGTTTTGGTCAAAAATTTGAAATTTTGTTAACGTTTCGTTTTATGCAAAACACACCCAGAAAAAGTATTTCGTGTCATTCTCGTTAGAAACGAAGCCTTTCTAGACCATATAAAGTTGGATTTGAAAAGAAGGCAAAATTGGCATTTTGGCAAAAGGGATAGTCCATGATTTTGGTCCAAAATTTGAGATTTTTTCAACTTTGGTTTTTATGCAAAATAGACGAAGAAAAAGTATCTGGGAACGTTCTAGTTAGAACAAAGTTTCTATAATCCTTTGTAACCCAGGCTTAACCCCTTGTCACCCCCTGTTACCCCTTGTACCCCCTTGTAACCCCCTGTAACCCCTTGTAACCCCTTGTAACCCCCTGTAACCCCTTGTAACCCCCTGTAACCCCTTGTAACCCCCTGTAACCCCTGGTAACCCCATGTATTCCCAGGTCATAGATCGTGAAAATAAATCGTGCATAAACGATTTTCGACTATTTATATACCACACAAGCCTTTCTGAACAACGAAAACATCGCTTTCATAAACCCTTAAAATTGGCATTTTTACCAAAGGGGTTAGTCCATGGTTTTGGTCAAAAATTTGAAATTTTGTTAACGTTTCGTTTTATGCAAAATACACCCAGAAAAAGTATTTGGTGACATTTTCGTTAGAAAACAAGCCTTTCTAGACAATATAAACGTGGATTTAAAAAGAAGGCAAAATTGGCATTTTTGCAAAGGGGATAGTCCAAGATTTTGGTCAAAAAGTTGAAGTTTTTTTATCTTTTGTCTTTATCAAAATAGATCGAGAAAAAGTGTTTGCTGACGTTCTAGATAAAAAAGAGGCCATTAAAGACTATAAAAACGACCGTTTACGAAAAACGCAAAATTAGAATTTTTCCAAAGGGGTTAGTCCATCGTTTTGGTCAAAAATTTGAGATTTTTTCAACTTCGGTTTTTATGCAAAATAGACGAAGAAAAAGTATCTGGGAACATTCTAGTTAGAAAAAAGTTTGTATAATCCTTTGTAACCCACCCATAACCCCTTGTCACTCCCTGTCACCCCTTGTTACTCCTTGTAACCCCTTGTAACCCCCTTTAACCCCTTGTAACCCCCTGTAACCCCTTGTAACCCCATGTATTCCCATGTCATAGATCGTGAAAATAAATCGTGCATAAACGATTTTCGACGTTTTATATAGCATACAAGCCTTTCTGAACAACGAAAACATCGGTTTGAAAAACCCTGAAAATTGGCATTTTTCCAAAGGGGTTAGTCCATGGTTTTGGTCAAAAATTTGAAATTTTGTTAACGTTTCGTTTTATGCAAAATACACCCAGAAAAAGTATTGGGTGACGTTCTCGTTAGAAAACAAGCCTTCCCAGACAATATAAACGTGGATTTAAAAAGAAGGCAAAATTGGCATTTTTGCAAAGGGGATAGTCCATAATTTTTATTAAAATGTTGAAGTTTTTTCATGTTTTGTCTTTATCAAAAATAGATTTTTTTTTAGGGGTTAGTCCATCGTTTTGGTCAAAAATTTGAGATTTTTTCATCTTTGGTTTTCGAGGAAAATAGACCAAGAAAAAGTATCTGGGAACGTTCTAGTTAGAAAAAAGTTTCTATAATCCTTTGTAAGCCCCTGTAACCCCTTGTCAACCCCTTTCACCCTTTTTAACCCCTTGTAACCCATTGTAACCCTCTGTAACCGCTTGTAACCCCTTGTAACCCCCTGTAACCCCTCGTAACCCCCTCTAACCCCCATTAACCCCCATTAACCCCCTGTATTCCCATGTCATAGATCGTAAAAATAGATCGTGAAAAAACGATTTTCGACGTTTTATATAGCAAACAAGCCTTTGCGAACAAGGGAAACATCCTTTTGAAAAACCCACAAAATTGGCTTTTTTTCCAAAGGGGTTAGTCCATGGTTTTGGTCAACAATCTGAAATTTTTTTAACGTTTCACTTTATGCAAAATACACCCAGAAAAGGTATTTAGTGACGTTGTCGTTAGAAAACAAGCCTTTCTAGACAATATAAACATGGATTTAAAAAGAAGGCAAAGTTGGTTTTTTTGCAAAGTGGATAGTCCATGATTTTGGTCAAAAAGTTGAAGTTTCTTCTTTTTTTGTGTTTATCAAAAACAGATTGGAAAAAACTGTTTGCTGACGTTCTAGATAAAAAAGAAGCCTTTGAAGACTATAAAAAGAACTGTTTACGAAGAACGCAAAATTAGAATTTTTCCAAAGGGGTTAGTCCATCGTTTTGGTCAAAAATTTGTGATTTCTTTTAACTTTGCTTTTTATGGAAAATAGACCAATAAAAAGTATTTGGGAACGTTCTAGTTAGAAAAAGGTTTCTGTAATCCTTTGTTACCCGCTGTAACCCCTTGTCACCCCCCTCACCTCTTGTAACCCCTCTTAACCCCTTGTAACCCCCTGTAACCCCTTGTAACCCCCTGTATTCCCATGTGATAGATCGTGAAAATGAATCGTGAAAAAACGATTTTCGACGTTTTATATAGCAAACAAGCCTTTCTGAACAACAAAAACATCGGTTTCTAAAACCCACAAAATTGGCATTTTTTCCAAAGGAGTTAGTCCATGGTTTTGGTCAAAAATTTGAAATTTTGTTAAAGTTTCCTTTTATGCAAAAAAAAAACCAGAAAAAGTATTTGGTGACGTTCTCGTTAGAAAACAAGTCTTTCTAGACAACATAAACGTGGATTTAAAAAGAAGGCAGAATTGGCATTTTTGCAAAGGGGATAGTCCATGATTTTGGTCAAAAAGGTGATGTTTTTTCATCTTTTGTCTTTATAAAAAAAAAGATCGAGAAAAACTGTTTGCTGACGTTTCAGATAAAAAAGAAGCCATTAAAGACTATAAAAACGACTGTTTACGAAAAACGCAAAATTAGAATTTTTTCAAAGGGGTTACTCCATCGTTTTGGTCAAAAATTTGAGATTTCTTCAAGTTTGGTTTTTATGCAAAATAGACCAAGAAAAAGTATATGGAAACGTTCTACTTAGAGAAAAGTTTCTATAATCCTTTGTAACCCACCGTTACCCCTTGTCACCGCCTGTCACCCGTTGTAACCCCTTGTAACCCCCTGTAACCCCTTGTAACCCCTTGTAACCCCATGTAACCCCTTGTAACCCCCTGTAACCCCTGGTAACCCCATGTATTCCCATGTCATAGATCGTGAAAATAAATCGTGATAAAACTATTTTCGACGTTTTATATAGCAAGCAAGTCTTTCTGAACAGCAAAAACATCGGTTTCAAACACCCACAAAATTGGCATTTTTTCCACCCAGAAAAAGTATTTGGTGTCGTTTTTGTTAGAAAACAAGCTCTTCTAGACAATATAAACGTGGATATAAAAAGAAGGCTAAATTGGCATTTTTGCAAAGGGGATAGTCCATGATTTTGGTCAAAAAGTTGAAGTTTTTTCATCTTTTGTCTTTATCAGAAATAGATCGAAAAAAACTGTTTGCTGACATTCTAGATAAAAAAGAGGCCATTAAAGACTATGAAAACGACTGTTTACGAAAAACGCAAAATTAGAATTTTTCCAAAGGGGTTAGTCCATCGTTTTGGTCAAAAATTTGAGATTTCTTCAACTTTAGTTTTTATGCAAAATAGACCAAGAAAAAGTATCTGGGAACGTTCTAGATAGAAAAAAGTTTCTATAGTCCTTTGTAACCCAGCCGTAACCCCTTGTTACCCTCTATCACCCCTTGTAACCCCCTGTAACCCCTTATAACCCTTTGTAACCCGCTGTAACCCCTTGTAACCCCATGTATTCCCATGTCATAGATCGTGAAAATAACTCGTGAAAAAACTATTTTCGACGTTTTATATAGCAAGCAAGCCTTTCTGAACAACAAAAACATCGGTTTCAAAAACCCACCAAATTGGCTTTTTTTCAAAAGGGGTTAGTCCATGGTTTTGGTCAAAAATTTGAAATTTTGTTAACGTTTCGTTTTATGCAAAATACACCCAGAAAAAGTATTTCGTGTCATTCTCGTTAGAAACGAAGCCTTTCTAGACCATATAAAGTTGGATTTGAAAAGAAGGCAAAATTGGCATTTTGGCAAAAGGGATAGTCCATGATTTTGGTCCAAAATTTGAGATTTTTTCAACTTTGGTTTTTATGCAAAATAGACGAAGAAAAAGTATCTGGGAACGTTCTAGTTAGAACAAAGTTTCTATAATCCTTTGTAACCCAGGCTTAACCCCTTGTCACCCCCTGTTACCCCTTGTACCCCCTTGTAACCCCCTGTAACCCCTTGTAACCCCTTGTAACCCCCTGTAACCCCTTGTAACCCCCTGTAACCCCTTGTAACCCCCTGTAACCCCTGGTAACCCCATGTATTCCCAGGTCATAGATCGTGAAAATAAATCGTGCATAAACGATTTTCGACTATTTATATACCACACAAGCCTTTCTGAACAACGAAAACATCGCTTTCATAAACCCTTAAAATTGGCATTTTTACCAAAGGGGTTAGTCCATGGTTTTGGTCAAAAATTTGAAATTTTGTTAACGTTTCGTTTTATGCAAAATACACCCAGAAAAAGTATTTGGTGACATTTTCGTTAGAAAACAAGCCTTTCTAGACAATATAAACGTGGATTTAAAAAGAAGGCAAAATTGGCATTTTTGCAAAGGGGATAGTCCAAGATTTTGGTCAAAAAGTTGAAGTTTTTTTATCTTTTGTCTTTATCAAAATAGATCGAGAAAAAGTGTTTGCTGACGTTCTAGATAAAAAAGAGGCCATTAAAGACTATAAAAACGACCGTTTACGAAAAACGCAAAATTAGAATTTTTCCAAAGGGGTTAGTCCATCGTTTTGGTCAAAAATTTGAGATTTTTTCAACTTCGGTTTTTATGCAAAATAGACGAAGAAAAAGTATCTGGGAACATTCTAGTTAGAAAAAAGTTTGTATAATCCTTTGTAACCCACCCATAACCCCTTGTCACTCCCTGTCACCCCTTGTTACTCCTTGTAACCCCTTGTAACCCCCTTTAACCCCTTGTAACCCCTTGTAACCCCATGTATTCCCATGTCATAGATCGTGAAAATAAATCGTGCATAAACGATTTTCGACGTTTTATATAGCATACAAGCCTTTCTGAACAACGAAAACATCGGTTTGAAAAACCCTGAAAATTGGCATTTTTCCAAAGGGGTTAGTCCATGGTTTTGGTCAAAAATTTGAAATTTTGTTAACGTTTCGTTTTATGCAAAATACACCCAGAAAAAGTATTGGGTGACGTTCTCGTTAGAAAACAAGCCTTCCCAGACAATATAAACGTGGATTTAAAAAGAAGGCAAAATTGGCATTTTTGCAAAGGGGATAGTCCATAATTTTTATTAAAATGTTGAAGTTTTTTCATGTTTTGTCTTTATCAAAAATAGATTTTTTTTTAGGGGTTAGTCCATCGTTTTGGTCAAAAATTTGAGATTTTTTCATC
This sequence comes from Porites cylindrica, assembly GCA_964035525.1. NCBI lineage: Eukaryota > Metazoa > Cnidaria > Anthozoa > Scleractinia > Poritidae > Porites > Porites cylindrica. The sequence goes on along the minus strand of OZ037788.1, from coordinate 3,136,647 downwards.
TTTGGTTTTCGAGGAAAATAGACCAAGAAAAAGTATCTGGGAACGTTCTAGTTAGAAAAAACTTTCTATAATCCTTTGTAAGCCCCTGTAACCCCTTGTCAACCCCTTTCACCCTTTTTAACCCCTTGTAACCCATTGTAACCCTCTGTAACCGCTTGTAACCCCTTGTAACCCCCTGTAACCCCTCGTAACCCCCTCTAACCCCCATTAACCCCCATTAACCCCCTGTATTCCCATGTCATAGATCGTAAAAATAGATCGTGAAAAAACGATTTTCGACGTTTTATATAGCAAACAAGCCTTTGCGAACAAGGGAAACATCCTTTTGAAAAACCCACAAAATTGGCTTTTTTTCCAAAGGGGTTAGTCCATGGTTTTGGTCAACAATCTGAAATTTTTTTAACGTTTCACTTTATGCAAAATACACCCAGAAAAGGTATTTAGTGACGTTGTCGTTAGAAAACAAGCCTTTCTAGACAATATAAACATGGATTTAAAAAGAAGGCAAAGTTGGTTTTTTTGCAAAGTGGATAGTCCATGATTTTGGTCAAAAAGTTGAAGTTTCTTCTTTTTTTGTGTTTATCAAAAACAGATTGGAAAAAACTGTTTGCTGACGTTCTAGATAAAAAAGAAGCCTTTGAAGACTATAAAAAGAACTGTTTACGAAGAACGCAAAATTAGAATTTTTCCAAAGGGGTTAGTCCATCGTTTTGGTCAAAAATTTGTGATTTCTTTTAACTTTGCTTTTTATGGAAAATAGACCAATAAAAAGTATTTGGGAACGTTCTAGTTAGAAAAAGGTTTCTGTAATCCTTTGTTACCCGCTGTAACCCCTTGTCACCCCCCTCACCTCTTGTAACCCCTCTTAACCCCTTGTAACCCCCTGTAACCCCTTGTAACCCCCTGTATTCCCATGTGATAGATCGTGAAAATGAATCGTGAAAAAACGATTTTCGACGTTTTATATAGCAAACAAGCCTTTCTGAGCAACGAAAATATCGGTTTCAAAAACGCACAAAGTTGGTATTTTTTCCAAAGGGGTTAGTCCATGGTTTTGGTGGGGGTTACAAAGGGTTACAAGAGGTTACTGGAGGATACAAAGGCTTAGAGGGGATTACCAGGGGTGATTGGGGTTTACAAGGGGATACAGGGGGCTACAAAGGGTTACAAAGGTTACGCGGGGTTACAAGGGGATACAGGGGGTTACAAGGGGTTACATGGGGTTACAGGGGGTTACAAGGGGTTACAGCGGGTTAGAATGGGTAACATGGGGTTGCAAGGGGTTACAGCTAGTTACAAGAGGCTACCGGGGGTTACCAAGGGGTACAGGGGGTTCCAAGGGGTTACAGGGGGTTATAAGGGGTTACAGGGGGTTACAAGGGGTTACATGGGGTTACGAAGGGTTACCGGGGGTTACAAAGGGTTACAGAGGGTTACAGGGGGTTACAAGGGGTTACAATGGGTTACAGGGGGTTACAAGGGGTTACTAGGGGTTACAGGGGGTTACAGGGGGCTACCAGGGGTTACAGGGGGTTACAGGGGGCTACAGAGGGTTACAAAGGCTTACAGGGGGTTACTGAGGGTTACGGGAAGTTCCAAGGGGTTAGAGGAGGTTACAAGGGATTACAGGGGGTTACAGAGATTTTTGAGTGGACATAAAACTCGAATCCCAACTGAAACATTCCACGTCACATTCAGCTGGAAATCCAACTCAAAATCCTCACTCGGCAAATAAGTATCGTTTTCCACTGGTTTGTTGTACTCTGAAATGGTCGGCCTGCAGGATTGTTAGGGCTCATGTTCTGAAGCTGTGTTTTTCGTTTCTTTTCTTTGTAGTGAAAGGGTATCTAAATATGTTGTGGAGGATTCTTCCTTGTTGTTTGTGTATGTTTATTTGTGTATATTATCCTGTCTGTGGTTATAAAGACGATCTGTTGCCAATCGTAATTCCTGTTTATTGATTTTCTGTGGTCTTAGCTCTTCTGACAGTCTTTGATCTCTTCAAGCAGTTTAGCCCAATTTCATCTCGTTAAGCTCTCTTTGAAGCCTAGCCTTTTATTGCCGCTTCATAACCTTTCAGACAGAATGACTTGTATGTCTTGCAAATTGGGATATCCAATAAACCCAAAAAGAGTGGTGGCTTTTTGCAAAATATCTCCTTTAAAGTGTGGACAAGATAAAAAAATGACCGACCGTGGGTTACAAGGGATTACGGCGTTTACGGGGGTTACAGGAGGTTACAGGGGGTTTTAGGGCATTACAGGAGGTTACACGCAGTTACAGGTTGTACATGGGGTTACAGGGGGTTACAAGGAGTACCCTGGTGAATTAAGGAATGGGACACTGCAAATTCTGAGGGGGGTGGTCTGGTTTAGTGGGGATTTTACCTTTCGCATTAATATTTTAAATTCAATATCCACTCCCCATAAACATTCGTTTTTCATTATTACTAAAGTATCATCTGTGTCACGTGACTTGTCACACCTATTTTTGACTTTTATTTCAATCCAAATTTACACCACTTTATAAATAACACTTGTAATTTAATTCATTTTTTGTCAATGACTATTGACACAAAGTTTATGGAATTAATCGGGGTTTTCTTAAATTATCTACGTTTTGTAAACTACAACTTTTCTTGTTAAGAGGGAGACTGGGACGAGAGAAAATATCTAATAATTACGAGGGAATGGATCATTTCACAAATCCCAGATTAATTTAGCTTATTTGACTGTAAATGAAATATTATGGAAGGAAAAACGATTGTGGTCACATTCAGTAAACTGGTGTAATCTGCAAAGTCCAAATTTTGCTTATTTATGGGCGTGGCTGGTCACGTGATCTAAGAAAACGGAGTGTTTAAGGTCCAAAGTGGTTCTGGTCTTAAACACAGCGGTCTAAGATTAAAATAAAGGAAGATACTGGAAAAAACAAGCTCAATTCATAAAACCCCGCATGTAACGAGGACCCATTCCTTAATTCACCGGAGTAAGAGGGGGTTACACAGGGTTACAGTGGGTTATAATGGGTTACAGAGGGTTACAAGGGGTCACATGGCGTTAGAGGGAGTTACATGGGGTTACATGAATTTACAAAGGGTTACAGGGGGGTAAAAAGGTTTACAGAGGGTTACAAGGGGTTACATGGGGTTACAAAGGGTTACAGGTGGTTACAAGGGGTTACATGGGATTACAGGAGGTTACAATGGGTAACATGGGGTTGCAAGGGGTTACAGGGGGTTACAAGAGGTTACAGGGGGTTACAAAGGGTTACAGGGGGTTACAAGGGGTTACAGGGGGTTACAAGGGGTTACAGGGGGTTATAAGGGGTTACAGGGGTTTACAAGGGGTTACAGGGGGTTACAGGGAGTTACAAGGGGTAACAAGGACTTTCAAGGGGTTACATGGGGTTACGGGGGGTTACAAGGGATTGCAGGGGGTTACGGGGGTTACAGGAGGTTACAGGGGTTTTTAGGGCATTACGGGGGGTTACACGGAGTTACAGGGGGTACATGGGGTTGCAGTGGGTTACAAGGGATTGCAGGGGGTAACAGGGCTTTCAGGAGGTTATAGGGGGTTTTAGGGCATTACAAGGGGTCACAGGGGGTTACAGAGGCTTTCGAGTGAACATAGAACTCGAATCCCAACTGAAACATTCCACCCGACATCCAACTGGAAATCCAACTCAAAATCCTAACTCGGCAAATAGGTACCTTTTTCCTCTGTTTTGTTGTACTCTGAAATGGTCGGCCTGCGGGACTTTTAGGGGCTCATGTTTAAAAGCTCTTTTCCTCGTTTCTTTTCTTTCCAGCCAAAGCGTGTCTAAATATGTTGTGGAGAATCCTCTCTTTGCGAAAAGGGCGTTTTTATCGTTATAGAAAAATTTTTTGTGTGTTCGGAGTTGTTTTTTGCTTAAGTTATGGTTGCAAAACAAAATGCATTATTTACAGTAAAATTCAGGCCTTGTTTTGTCTGTGAAGTTTTTTTTTTGTTATTTTTTCCCGGGAAGAGCTGTAGCCTTTTTTTCTAGTGCATCCTTACCTTGCCTTCATTTTCAGCATCACGACCGTATTTCATGCTAGGAGAAAGGCAAAATTTTTGACGGCGTTCGTTCCTTCCCCCACTTTTTCCCTATTTTTACTAAACCCACAGCCACTCCGACCTACCGCGAAAATTTCGCTCGTGTAGTGATTTTAAGTGGTCGCAATTTCCAAAGTGTGCCGTGGTAGGTCAAGAAATTCGTCATTAGTCGAGTCCCAAAGCAGCGTGTAGTGATTGAGGGTCAAGCATCTGACTGGTTAAGTGTTACATCTGGTGTGCCCCAAGGCAGTATACTTGGGCCTTTGCTGTTCCTTGCACACATCAACGATCTTCCTTACTCAGTAACCTGCAACTCAGATTTGTTTGCTGACGATACTGTCCTTCATCGACACATAGAAAATAGATCGGATTGCGATCTACTTCAAGAGGATTTGACATCTGCCTCTGAATGGTGCAAGAGTTGGCTTGTTACTCTTAAGACCGAGAAGTGCGAAGTCCTACACATTACACGGAAGAATGATCCAATAAGATGTCAATATTCGTTGAATAACATCTTACTACCGGAAGTGGACCACCACAAACACCTGGGACTTTGGTTGGAGTCGTCCTTATCATGGGATTATCACATTAACTCAATTTGTGCTAAAGCTAACAAGGTGTTGGGCTTGATTAAAAGGACATTTGGTTATTCAAACAAGACTGGTATCAAGACAGCTTTCAAGGCGCTAGTGATACCTATCCTCGAGTACGCCTGCCCAGTCTTGAATCCTTATCTGGTGAAACACACCAAGGCAATCGAAGCAATTCAGAGAAGAGCGTCCCGACTAATATGTGGCCCCGACAAAGAATATCCTGAAAGACTTTTAGAGTTAAAATGGGACTCTTTAGAACTGAGACGGAAATATCTTAGCCTAGTTCAAACGTATAAGATTATATTTGGTTACTGTGATATCAATTGCCATCATAACTTTGATATTATTGGAATAACTCGAACTAGAAGTAAGCATGAGTATAAAATAAGGCCTAAAGTTGCCCGTACAAATTATTTTAAATATTCATTTTTTCATAGATATATTAATGAATGGAACTCTTTGCCTTCTGAAGTAATGTCATCTCCTAGCCTTCAGTCTTTTAAAGTTTCACTGATTAAGTACCTTCGCTCATAATTTACCTTAAAATATTAGGCATAGTGTCTTTAATATAAGTTTATGCATTATTATTAGGCATCTAGGTTTATAATTTATAGTCTAATTTATAGTCTTTTAATATATGTTTATATATTAATTAATTATTATTTTTCTTTTTTTTCTTTTTTCTTTTTTGGAAGGTATGTCTTAGCATGGGAATTTGGTTTCCCCCTACTACCGTCCTGTTAACCATTTTTGTATTTTTGTTCGATTGTATATGTTAGTATTAGTTCATTTGTATCAGTTATGTATGGTTACGAACTGTGATTAAAGATTAAAGAAAGCTACTTCGTTTCGGAGCGGCGATTTTTCCAGTTCCACGAGCAACAAGCTGAATTCGGAAACGAAGTACATCACCTTACTCGCTTCTTTGAGAAATTGGACACTTAGCTACCGTCACGCTTAATGATGCTCATCAGGCAGCTACTAAAAACCAAACAAACAAACGAGCGAAGAATTAATAAAAATGGCCCAGAATGACGTTTTAAGAAATCTCGAGCCTTCAGTGTCTTTAATAGAACAGCACCATTTTTCGTGGTAACGGGAAGTACTTCATATATGATTAATATATAGATTTAGCCATGGCTAAAAGCGAAGCGCTCTTTAATATTTATAGTTCCCTCAAAGAAAATATAAAATCGAGTAATACTAAAGAGCGGGTTAAAACAACGAGAGCGGTATGAAACAAAAACAAAACATCTAATTAGCTAAAAAACAACTTTGCTCGTGCGGCACACTTTTTTCTAATTAGCATAAAAACAACTTTACTCGTGCAGCACACTTTTTTGCACATTTCCTTGCCGTTGTTTTGCACGACTAAGACGTGAAACTTCTTCTTAGGACCTGTTTACATGGTGGTAAGGGACCCCAGGTAGATGAGGTAGATGCCAAGATTCCCGTAGTAATTCTTACAATACCAAGATTCTTGCCAAGATTCCCGTAGTAATTCTTGCCAAGATTCTTGCCAAGATTCCAGTAGTAATTCTTGCCAAGATTCTTGCCAAGATTCCAGTAGTAATTCGCAAATTTCCCTCCATAGAGACGCCCCTTCAAAAATAAGCCCCTCATAAAGGGGCTTTGAAAAATATAAGCCCCGGGGCTTATTTTTGGAATTTTAGGGTAATTCTTAGCAAGATTCTTGCCAAGATTCCCGCAGTAATTCTTGCCAAGATTCCTGCCAAGATTCCCGTAGTGTTTTAGTATTTTACCAACATTCTTGCCAAGATTTCCGTACTAATTCTTGCCAAGATTCTTGCCAAGATTCCCGTATAGTAATTCTTGCCAATATTCTTACAAAGATTCCCGTAGTAATTCTTACCAAGATTCTTGCCAGGATTCCCGTAGTAATTCTTGGCAAGATTCTTGCCAAGATTCCCGTAGTAATTCTTAACAAGATTCTTGCCAAGATTCCTGCAGTAATTATTACCAAGATTCTTGCCAAGATTCCCGTAGTAATTCTTGCCAAGATTCTTGCCAACATTCGCGTAGTAATTCTTGCCAAGATTCTTGCCAACATTCCCTTAGTAATTCTCGCCAAGATTCCCGTAGTAATTCTTACCAAGATTCTTGCCAAGATTCCCGTAGTAATTCTTGCCAAGATTCTTGCCAAGATTCCTGTAGTAATTCTTGTTAAGATTCTTGCCAATATTCCCGTTGTAATTCTTACCAATATTTTTGCCAAGATTCCCGTAGTACGTCGTAGTAATTGTTACCCGGATTCTTGCCAAGATTCCCGTCGTAATACTTACCAAGATTCCCGTGGTAATTCTTACCAATATTCTTGCCAAGATTCCCATAGTAGTTCTTGCCAAGATTCCCGTAGTAATTCTTACCAAGATTCTTGCCAAGATTCCCGTAGTAATTCTTGCCAAGATTCTTTCCAAGATTCCCGTACTAATTCTTACCAGAATTCTTTCCAAGATTCCCGTAGTAATTCTTACCAAGATTCTTGCCAAGATTACCGTAGTAATTCTTGCCAAGATTCTTTCCAAGATTCCCGTACTAATTCTTACCAGAATTCTTTCCAAGATTCCCGTAGTAATTCTTGCCCAGATTCTTGCCAAGATAGTGTTACCGTGAATTAGAGGGGGTTACAGGAGGTTAGAGGGGTTACACCGAGGTACATGATGTTACAAAGGGTTTTATCACGGGTTACAAGGGGATACAGGGGGATACCGATTGTTACAGGAGGTCGGACGGGGTTACAGGAGGTTAAAAGTGTTTACAATGGGTTACAAGGGGTTTGCAAGAGATTGGTATCACGATATATTGTACCAAAATACGCCCACTTCTCGAATATGCCTCCCCGGTGTTGGACAGTTTGAACCAAACAGGTGCCTAGATACCATCGGGATACCAAGAAAATCCCTTCCAACGTTAGAGCACAGGTGCAACGTAGCAACAAAGCGAGAATTAGAAAGAGTTGGGGATGATATTAATCACCCGAATCAAATTTTTCTCACTAAGTCAAATACCAGCCACGGCTGTAACTTAACATCCAAACCAGGTTCAGTAGCAATACCAAAGTCAGGAACGAAAAGACATGAAAATTCATGGATAGCAAGAGCTGCAAGACTCCTTTTATGATCTGTTATTTTTACTTAAATTTTTTTTTAGAATAATCACTTGATAGCATTTTATAGTATATGTAAATCCGTTGTAAATCCATTGTATATATTTTTAAAAGATGGATAAATAAAGCTTATTAGTAGTAACCTGAGATCAGGCTCAATTTTCGTGTCGCTTTGTAATAACATTCCGGCGGGCAAGGCGAAACGAAAACAGAATTTTAGCGGTTAATTCCCCTCCCCCCCCCCCCCCCCCCATAGCTTTTCTAATGGTCGGTCCCTTAATTCCATTTTTCCTCCAAACAGCGTTTATTTTGCCCCCCAAATTGCCTGAATTATCGAATGAGTGAGAGGAAGTTGTCATTGTCTACTGTCGGAGCCTAAAGAGGCCTGGGGCTATCTGAGCCCGCGTTAAACTTTCACTTGGAAAACCGCAAAAAGTGATGAAGAAGTACACATAAAAATTCATTGACAAATTGCATTGCACGTGGATATAGGTTTTTGTGCTGGCTTCCTAATTTACGCTGCGAAATTCTCATGGACCAAGCGATGAATGTTAAAGCCGGAATGAAGTCGCAGACTTTCCGGAACTGTAGGCTTCAGATTGTCACAGGCGAGCACTCGCTTTCCACGCAAGATGGGGGCGAGTGTGTCGTGGATGTTTTCGAGGACACAAACAACAACTCGCTCGATATTCGCATACGAAGCGGTGAGTAATATTTGTCGACAACAGCGCGTATTTGTATATTCCTTAGCAGCTTTAAGGCGAAAGGTTTGTAACTTATTTTGTTGACGGCTTTGTCCTGTTCAGGTAATGAATACATGCCTAGTTTTAAAGTTACAAGAGAAAGCGATCACTGCCAAATTGGAAGATTGAGGTATTTGATCGACCTACCCGAGCAGAATTTGAGCGTCCTTCTAAGCTTTACGCATCGAGAAGGTAAATATGAGAGAAGTTTACAAAAAATATGTCAAGATAAATCCAAGGGTAGGGTGAAATAGGTGTCTTTCCGCGAACAACGCTTGATTGCCAGCTAGCTCATACATAATGAATACGGTTTAGTTAAGCTTATATATCTTTTTGATGTTGCGATACTAATGGAATCCATTTCCTAATAGCTAATTAGTGGGTTTCTAAGGTGTATTCCATTACCACCAAAAAACGAAACCAAATAACTGAAAAACAAATACGGCCTTTGATAATTTTTTTATTTACTTTTAAACTACTGCGAAACAAATAAAAAACTAGCCTTATCACGGAGAGACAAAACATATTTCCATTTCTTGAAAATGCATTATTAAGATTTACAAGGTGAAGTGAATTCCAGTCCCTTAGTGACTGGTGTCAATTCGCTCCATATACATGTGTCAATTCACTTACCATTGCCAAAAATTATTTGTTTAACAAATGATGTTGAATTACTGCGTCTGTTTTATATTTCTAGTCTTTTTGTAAATGTTTGTTTTAAACTATCAAATGTGACATTTGTTTGATGGGTAGTATTCATTCAAAAGTCAGAAAAGGTAATTTATTTAGTGGTACATCAGTAACCTTTTCTTCTTATAACTGTCATGATAATGAAAGAAACAAGAGAGAAGTTTGTGTAGTGTTTTTACAAGGTGGTTTCATTAAAGCATGAAACTAATAAGAGTCAACAGGAATCACAGCTAGGTGCCACATGGTATAAGCTAAGCTCATGTGGCATCCTCATAAATTTTATGCGTTGTTGAGTGAAAAATTTGGCTGCCCCTCAACTGAGATCTTGGCAAGCAGGATGCGAATCCTGATTATATGTTATTAATGGGAGGCCGTGCTCAGACTCGCTTTATTGAGCTGGGGGACAATGATGTTTTGATCCATGGGTGGATTGAGGGGTACTCTGAGGAGACTGCAAACCCCCCCTTTTTCTTTGAAATTTTTTTTTTTTTTTAAAGAATTTAAGTAAAATAAAATAGTATCTATATAGCTGGCAAGTTTACCCCCTGCCCCCTTTTTGAATTTTCTGGATCTGCCCCTGTTTTCCCTTCTTTTTTGGGTAGTATTCAGATATTGCTATACACAGGGACAGTTGTGTAATTTATAGAGCTGCTTTTCAAAATTTTAGATTTTTTATGTCAGATAAATCTAGAAAGAGCAGTAGATCTGCTCTTTGACATGTAGGACAGCAAACACGTGTATATCATACTTTCCTAGATGTCGTTGACTTTAAAGAGCTGCTAAACGCAACCACTGGTAGGATGAAAAAACGCTCAGTTTTCAATGAAAGAACAGAAAAAGCTTCAGCCAGTCAATATTTTCAGGTGAGAATAAGCAAATGGCTGCTGGAGACAGGTGATTGAACTACTTTTACAGTAAAGTTTTATTCATTCAATGGATTTCAAAGTTTCCATTTGAGGTTAAAATTTTGCAGAAGTTCTTTCATTTTAATTGATGCACTTTAAGCGTAGCATAGCTATGCATCCAACTTGCCAGTTAGAACTAGAATTGTTATGATGCTATTGATTCTGGTGTGGTTTAAGTTGAGAAAGAGGCAAGCTCTTCTAAACAAAAATATGAACTTGTTCTCTTTCTAGCTGTGGTTTAGTTTTTTCTTGGTTTAAATTTTATTTTTTGTGGGTATGGGACTGTATGGTAGTTACTTTCAAGCAATGGGATTAATTAAAATTTTAGCCAATGGTAAAATCTTTAACCAACAACATAGTTTGCATGAAATAATCTTATTGGGGCATGCTCTACTAGGTTCCATCACAAAAATGCCTGTAAAACATCGGACATCATACCAGTTTATGTAACAGTGCTCTTCCTTATTTTTACCCGCTGAGAGGTGTTTAACAAATTTTAAACTCGCATAAAATAAAAAAAAACTATGATTCCAGTCCACCCTAGAGTCTTGTTAAAACAAAGCTCAAACCGATCTTCTGTTATTGTTGGTATTGTCTGGCATTATTTTTACAATAACTTTTTTACACCCTCATACTGTAGAGATTGTCATGAAATATCATCCCACACCATGTCATTCACCATGTCTAAACAGGGCTTGAAAAAACTTGAATTCCAGCTTGTCCTTTGGGTAAGCAACTCTCAAATTTTGCTTACTTGGGTCAGGATTTTTAGAGGATGACTTCCCTGGACTCTTGCCTATTGGGCAAGTACCGTAAAGTTCCGAAAGTAACAACCTCTTGAAAGTAGCAAACCTCCAAATGTAGCAATCCCTCCGAAATTAACAACCCTCCAAAAGTAGAGACCTCAAAACTAATTTCCCTTTTTTCAAAAAAATGATGGATATGATAGATATCCTGAAGAAATGCAACACCGATCTGAGGTATATCAATAATGATTATTTGACAATCCTATTTACAACTCTTAAAGTACAGGATAAACACTACCCTTTTTCAAAAGTATTCCCTTCATTTTTTTTTGCGATTTTATTTTTTGAAGTGCCCATGTGGAGTACATGTTTATGCCATTTGAAAGTAACGATCCCCCAAAAGTAGCGAGCCTCCGAAAGTAGCAATAGTAGAAGGGTGCTAAATCCAAAAGTACATGTAACAACTCTCATTACTTTCGGAACTTTACGGTCGACTTTTAAAGTTACGTGTCCGGCATTAAAATCTACTTGTCCCAGACCACTGGATGGGACTTTTTTCAAGCCCTGCTTAAAGGGTTGTCACTTGTTTCCATCTGCCAAACTGACATTTTCCTCTCAGTGGCTCTCACAAGACATTTCACTTTTCTTACATGAAATTTCTCTGTCTCTTGAAATTTCTGTTCATAAAAGTCTAAGTCTCTTCAATTTTTAAGGAAAAAAAAATTCCAAATGGCACAAGTAGGATTCAATCTTGGAGCATCGGAGTGCATCACTTTAACCCCTTCAACACTGAGGATTTGCTGACAATGAATGGTTTGATTTGAATATATATAGCAACAACCCTAACCGTAACCCTAACCCTTACTTTGTGTACGAATCATTAATCTGTCAACATCAGTTTGGCAGATGGAAATAAGTGTTGACCGTTTCAAGGTCACAGGGTCAAAGCAAGTGATCTCTGGGGTTGTTTTTCACACAAATCCTCTTTGTTAGTTCTAGAAGTCCTTTGGAGAACATGGTAGCATATTTACATTGATTTCAGGACTAAATGACTCATTGCTTTGTTGCAGTTTTATGGATATTTATCACAACAACAGAATATGATGCAGGTAACTAGAAGTACAAATTACTTGGGAATAATGGTCTTTTTTTAAAGAATGATTAATGACTGATCAAGGACCATGACGATGATGTTGATGATGATGATTGATGTTGATTGACAATGATGATGATGATCATAGCGGTGACCATGGTGATGAGAATGGCATTGACAATGACAAAGACAATGACTTTGATGATGGAAATGATGATCAATAAAAGTATGCCTGACAAAACTCTTCCTGGATTGACATCTTCTTGGTGTTTCGAAATAAAACTAGTGAAACTGAGGAAAAAAATTTGTGATTAGGCCAGTGAAGAGGTAGAGGACATAGAAAATGTCTTTTATTAACACCATACCCCTCTCACCTCTAAATGTGGCCAAGGTAAAAAGTCCATAAAAATTTCAAAATTCTTTTCATACAATCCTAAAAAGTGAGGAGCTTCATGCAAAATGTATGCAAAGAGGATTTTCTTGAATGGTAAAAGTTTAAGTGATAAATCACCCTGTCATAACTTTGCCCAGGGCTGGTTAAGTACTTGCAATAATAAGCAATATGACTCTTTTTTACCAATTAGGATTACATCAGAACATCAACATATCAACGAGCAATGTTGCAGAACTGTACAGATTTTCAAGACAAGGTATTTAATAATAATCAGTCGTAAAAAAAGTGAAAAATGCTTTGTGTTTGTGAAAGATAACAGAAATCAATGTGCAATTTTGCCAAGTTTAAATACCAGCAATACCTTGCTGTAGTTGAAGTTAGCTATGCACTCTGCACTCTGCATTATGGGTTATGAAACTATCTGACTTTGTCTGTTTACAGGTGGTGATTGATGTCGGTGCTGGCTCAGGTGGGAATTACACTTTGCATTGAACGTTTTACTAGTTATGATACATGTAACCTGTAGGCAACTATTATAACTCTCAGCGCTGTTGTCAGCATGTATCTGTTTATGTTTTTTTCGCCATTAAACCATCTGAATTTTTCTTGAAGGGATTTTGTCATTTTTTGCTGTACAAGCAGGAGCAAGGAAGGTGTATGCTATCGAAGCGAGCACAATGGCAACACATGCAGAGGTACTACTCCTTCATAGTTGAAATGCTTCTAACTCCTTTTATCTCATACTTCCCTCTTGCTATGAACCTTTGGAAAGGTTTAAGATCAAGTCGCCTGATATCATCTTGCCCAAAGTTATGTCACCCAAAATTTTTAGTTAATTTGCTTGTAATGTTGAGTTATCTTGCCTGAAATTTTATCATGCTCAACAACATCGTAACATCCTTATTACACATTTACCACACTTGTTTCGTCTCATCAAGGCTTAAAGAACGAGGTACATTACTGATTCATTGCACTTGTTTCATTTCTTCATGGGTTTAAGAATGAGATGTATTACACTCTTATCCCTCTCGTCTCGTCTTGTGATGGTTTAAAGAATATGATATACCACGAAAACTCTTTATAATTATTTAACGTTATTTTTATATGTAGTACACCTGACAAAATTTTGGGCAACATAACTCATCATTTTGGGCGACTTAACTAAAAATATCAGGCTACAGAACTCTGTTTTCGGGCGGCATAACTTTGAGCACGATGACTTTCGGGTAACTTGAGCGATTACTGTTGGAAATAGAACAAGCCTTAAAGCTTATTTTCCTAAGTTGCATTATTTTTCATGCTCTTCATGGCACACTCAAGATTTTGCAAATCCAATTGTCATGTACATTACATTGGTTTGCATGCATAGCCTAAGGCATCTGAACATGTTTGTTTTATTATTTTTTATCTCTCAATTTCATAGGCTTTGATAAAGCAAAATAACTTGTCTGACAAAGTCATTTTGATCCCTGGAAAAGTGGAAGAGGTGATGCAATAAGCTGGTTTTATTTGTTAGTAAAACATTAATCATTCATGTAGTTGCTTCGTGTAGAAAAAAATCAAAAAAAGAAACATTAGGAAAACTTTAATACATAGTATGGTCTTGCAATCAAGCTATAGAGATGAGCAGTCACTTCATCACATTACCATGGTACAAATTTTTTTATCTCAACCAACCATGGTCCTGCAAATGCAACAAAAAAAAGGCAAAAAAAATTGAACTGTAGGACTTTCCTGTGAATGATTACACTTAGGAAAAAAAAATGGTAGCCCATACTTTTCATCTATCGTTGGACAATGCAAACCATTTCAAGAACAATAATTGTCGAGATTCAGAAAATTTTGTTACCATGGTAACTTGACATCAATCTTCTCTCCATGAAACAGTATTTGTCAGTGAAATGGAATTAATGATTACTTTTATTTTAGGTTGAAATTCCTGAGAAAGTTGATGTAATCATTTCTGAACCCATGGGATACATGTTATATAATGAGAGAATGTTAGAAAGTTATCTTCATGCCAAGAAATGGCTAAAACCAGATGGTATGTCTACATGATCTGTAGTTACTACTTCTGTAATAGATTATTAGAACTCTATAAATCCACATTTTCTCCCAGTCCCCATCACCTTTTCCAGCATTTCCCATCTTTTTTATTTCTTCAATTAACCACATTTTCTCATTTCCCATTTTCTTTCTCTAGTTTCCCAGTTTCAGCTCCCGTTTCCCACTTTTTATTCAGCCCTATTTCTTTTCTCCTTGTCTCTTCTCTTTGTCACATTTCCCAGTTCCCATTCTGTTTTTTTCTGTTTGTGCCAATTCACACCCTTCTTTTTATCTTTTTTCCCAGTTAGTTCCTGTCTCTTTCTCCCATTTTCCAACAACCACCCCATACCACAATGAGTTACTTTCTTGGGAATATATATAAAAGCACACTCCAACTTTCCTTTAAGCAAAATTATTCCTGAAATTTTTTAAAACTCAAAGTTCCCTTTCGTATCAGGGTTATCAAAAGTAGCCAGCTGCAGGCGAAAATCGCCACCTACTTGGTTAGTGTCAGTCGGCTACTCTGCTTGGCATTTCTTTACGGATGGTGTTTTTAAATAAAATATCCCTGGATGGGTCGTTTACTTTGACAACTCAGCCGTCTACTTTGAAACTTTCTGGCCACCCTGATTATTTTTTCTTTCTTTCTTTCTTTTTTTTTGCTCTTCGTTACCAGGTAAAATGTTCCCTACCAGAGGAGATCTTCACGTTGCTCCATTTTTCGATGATGCTCTATATATGGAACACTTCTCAAAAGCTAATTTCTGGTTGGTATTTGCTGTATATAGTTGAAGTAAATAAATAAATGAATGAATAAATAAATAAATAAATCATGATTTGGAGGTAGGACATGCTCTAAGTGGTTCTTCGTCTACCTGATTCCTGGTGGAATTGGAATTTGGAAGTGTTGGTTTTTGAGGAGAGGGGAAAACCAGAGTACCCGGAGAAAAACCTCTCACTGCAAAGGAGAGAACCAACACAGGGTTGTCAAAAGTAGCTGGGTGCTGGCAAAAATCGCCACCTACTTGGTTAGTATTGGCCAGCTACTCTGCTTGGCTTTTCATTACAGATAAAGTTTTTTAAAATAATGAAATATCCCTGGACTGGCCGCTTACTTCGACAACTCAGCTGTCTAACTCAAAACTTTCTGACAACCCTGCAACAACAAACTCAACCCATATATGGCGTTGACACTGGGATTTGAACCCAGGCCACATTAATGTGGGAGGCAAGTGCTCTTACCACTACGCTATCCTTGCTCCCCAGTGGTTATTGCCATATTTGAGATTTGTTTTCAGAATAATGAAGTAAGTTTCCAATCAGTAAGTTTCATACATGTGTATGTTTACAGGGCAAATTTGACTTCTGGTTAATTTTGATTTAACCATGGTTGATCCTCAATTTCCTGTGGCTCTTAGCCCTAAGAAACAAAGGAAATTGAGAATCAACCTAGGTTAAAAAATTTTAACCTTAAAACAACTTTTCAACCTGTAAGGTATTATATACATACTGAATTGTTCTCCATATTATTTTTTTAGGTATCAAAATTCATTTTATGGAGTGGATCTGTCAAATCTGAGAGACTCGGCCTTAGAGGAATATTTTCGACAACCGATTGTTGTATGTATCACTGTTTCCTTTATAAAATGATTTAATATGACTTTTGCATTCTGATCAAAAAAGGCCTAACCCGTAAGCTGTAAGGATGCAAATGATAAAAAAAGTGACGAAAGATTTGCTAATATCATTACTGAATAACCTGAACAAACATCTACTTCTCATCTGTGTTTCTATCAAGAAATGTTAAAGTTCTATTATTTTGTTTAAATGGTCACATTGCGTGATTTCTCCTACAGCCACGATAGTTTTCACCATGTTAAAAATATGTTTTCATATTTAACTTTGAGCATTGTAGGGTCCAGCTTGTAATATAGAAATTACTCTGACTATTACAATATAGAACTCTTGCCAAAGTCAAGGGTTTAGCGCAAAACATGTAATAATAATCCTTAAAAATAGGAATTTTTTTGTGAAATTATCTGTTAGATACAAATCTTACTTTTGTGAAATTCTCTTTAGGATACTTTTGATGTACGCATTCTGATGGCCAAGCCTGTGACACATACTGTAGACTTTCTTAGTGCAGCTGAAGAAGATCTACACAGGTACACCAACTTTCATCAGTTGGTATTGTTTTTGGTTTGTAACTGCATCTCAGTGGCATCTTGTATTCAATTAAAATTTACCATGTTATGCACAGTGTAAAAATCTGTTATTATTATGTCAGTAAACTTTTGAACTAACATGTCTTGGAGGTTTTTTTTAACCATTAATTTGAACGTTAAAATTTCAGGATAGAAATTCCCCTTCACTTTGTAGTACATTCAGCTGGCACTGTTCACGGTCTTGCTTTCTGGTTCGATGTTTTATTTCAAGGTAGCAGGTAAGTTGTTGTGATCAAAATTTATTAATTTGATGATTGTGTGTGAAGTATGCTTGGCTGATGTTAATATTATTTTGTATTAAACAATGGCAAAATAAGCTGAAGTGAAGTCACTATATATCATATCCTATTTAAGTTTGACTTGAATATTTTATCAAGCTTTTGAAATAAAACTTATACCTAAATGCACATTTTTATCATATACTTCTTTGTTAATTCAAGGGTATTTTGCTGAGTAAATCAAATAATGATTTTCAGATACTCATTACATATTAAAAATTTGTTTTACTTACATTTTTTTTTTGTCCCAAATTGTCAATTGGTACTTATTTCAAAACTTATAAACTATTGTTCTACAGATCCTTGTTTATTTTTCCCCTTTTTGGTGATTAAAGATTGTATTTTGTTACTTATAAAGTGATGTTTTACTTTGCCTGACAGTGTTCCAGTGTGGCTTTCCACTGCTCCTCAGGAACCCCTTACTCACTGGTATCAGGTAAAACAGAATATTTACAATACTTCTTCAATAGAGACCTTCTGATAGGGCTCGAAAAATGTTGTAAATTATGTAGAAATTCCAGAAGATTTAATTACGTGGCAAATTAATTATACACTAAATTTAAGTTGTTTCTTTCTTTCTTTCTTTAATGAAGGCTCATTACATTGATTGCGACCATTATCTTGAAAGAAAAAACAACCTCTCCAACTTCTACCTCTCTGTTAGAATCATTGATAATAATATTGATTGACTAGCCCTAAATCTCTGTCAATTTTGATGTCTAAAATGGCAGGAGACCATTACTTCCAAGAATAGTATCATCCCTTGCACTGCAAAATACACCTGCTTTGTGGGTTAATTTGTTCCATAACTAATTTTCTGTTTTAGGTTCGATGTCTTCTTCGAAGTCCATTATTTGTTAAGGTTGGACAGTCCTTGTCAGGAAAAGTACTTCTCATATCAAACAGAAGGTACAGATGAATAATATTATTATTACAGCTATGATCCTTGTTTTAAAAGAATAGAGGTTAAAACCTCTAAAGGTGAACAGCAGTTTCTCCTTTAACCCTTTAAACCCTAAGATCAAAATTAAAATTCTCCTTTGTCGCCCCTATTCATTTACTACAGAGGTAGTGGGGAGAAGTTGATAAAATATCAAACAAACACATCTTGTGTGATCAAGTCCTTAATTCTCATGACCACTCTGTTTTACAAAGCATTGATATTACAAGGAGAAATTTGATGCTGATCACTCTTAGGGTTTAAAGGGTTAAGTAGCCTACTGCTCAATTAAACATACTGACTCAAGGTTGTGAGAAAAAATGGAAATGATTAACAAGTGTTGTTAAAAAAAACTTACAAGTGCCATATGTAATGTATGGAGAACAGTTTGAAGAGTTATATGCTCGGTAGCATAGGTTGCAGATTGGAGACATGATCTAACCTCAGTTAGTAATGTCTGTGAAGCAGCGGTGATGTCCTTCTGCTGGGCCCCAACTGATTTGACACATTACCGGAAATGCGTTTTGAACTTCCCTCTCACCTTATTGGCAAATTGACTATGGCGTTTTGAACAGGCCAAGCAAAAAGTGGTGCATACTTACTTACTTTACTGGTACATAGGTGAGGGCCCAGAAGAAGGATTTTGGCACCATATTGCTGACAGACTTATAACCTGAAGTTTAGTTCCATCTGTGGCACAGGCTATATGCTTGGTGATATTGTTAAGGTCTTAAATTAAGATCAAACAATGTGTGTGTTACTTTCTATATTAAATGAATTAAATTTTACTCTCCCTTCATTTTCATCTACACCTAATAGACAAAGCTATGACGTTGAAATAGAAGTCTCAGTGGATGGAACTAACATCAAATCAACAAACAGTCTTGACCTAAAGAATCCTTATTTCCGCTACACTGGTAGCCAAACTGTAGTTCCCGCAGGTACAAACACAGTATCACCAACTGAACTGTACTGGAATAGCTCCGTAGCCGGTGTTAGTGAAAATGGTCTGGATACAGGATCTTGCGGTGCTCTTATGGGTAATGGACTTGGAATTGGCTCAGTTGGCTCTTATAGTGGAGGTTGGTATGACCTGTACTCCCAAAAGTGCTGTCTTCGTGAAAAGGGCTCTCTTAAGGTTTCTTCACGTGAGCCCGGTTGACTGGGCTGGCTCGGTTTTCGGGGTCTCACCTTACCTCTAAATCCTTAGTAAAATTTTCAACTTGTTCATGTGAATGGTGGGATCTCGGTAAGCGGGCTGGAAATTTTGCCAAATGAACACTTCAGTCCAGTTACCAGGATGAAAGCAGGATTAATTCTGGTTGCCCTGAATGGCATCGTCTCGCATTGCCTGCTGTATTTTCCACATCATAAGCATCCCATTTAACTGCAGTTATAAGAGTTGCCAAAGCTATGACAGGCATGAAAGTTATAACTTTGTGTTTAGCTAAGTTTGCTTTGTTTCTTGAATTTCGCGGCAGAACTCGCTCCAGGATCTTCTGCCTTTTCCCATCTCGGAAACCAGGCTGAAATTTCTTATATGACCTGGCCGGCCCAGTCAACTGGGCGCATGTGAAGAGGCCTTTTATCTTTTTTAAATTAGTTTTGACAGAGAACAGCATGAAATTTTTCCCTTTTTTAATGGAATCAATGCTCCATAACACAGAGAGTGGTCACAAGAATTAACGATATGACATCACAGGACAAATTAAATTGATACTTAAACCAATAATAAGTCTACACTATTTTTATAGAAAAATGGAAAGGCAGAGGACCAGGGTGCAAAGAAAAAGGAGTTTTTAAAGCTTGCCTGCCCTTTTGGCCAGTTGTAGCTAGCATTTACTGGCCTGAAAGTCCTTTTAACTAGGTTGGGGAAAAACTCTTTGATTAATGATTAATTTATTAGCTTTTTCTTAATCTTTTTTTTGCATGCTACAGGACAAAAAGTTCTTGTGGAGGAATCAACGTTTTGCTGCCAGGGCATACAATGTTTTGGGCTTGTTTTCGTTAACAACTAGCTGCCAGTATCAATATTTATTTCAAAGCCCAAAATCCTTCCTGACATGTGTACCCTTTCTAAACCAGTCAACTCATGCATTATGCATGAGCACTGATCTCATGAAACAAGAACAATTTCTCATGACTGACTCACAAATCTGGACAAATGCTTCTTGAGTACGTGATTAAAAATACAAAAAAATATATAATTCAATTTTTTTCAATTCAATTCAATTCACCTTTTTGGAATATTTTTCAAAAAATATTCCAAAAAGGTGCTTAATGTTGACTTTGTGTCCAAACAGTATCACAACACGCTAAAAATTTTTGCCTTCAAAAAATGCTCAAAAGTTGGACATCTTTGAACATTTTTGGTAACGTGTGAGGGTCTTCGGAAAATCTTTAAAATGTTCAGAAAAAAATTGGGTGGAAGTTTTTGGGATTATTTCATAAATTCAGGTCATCACAAGGACAAATCTCATACTGTTGGGTCAGAAAAAGTTGGCAGGTATACCTTTCTACCAACTAATTTTTCGTTATCGTTCTTTAGCAGGGGGCATTCTAGGTGCCTCACCTTATGCTCTTGGAGGTATCCCAAGTGGGATGCCAGTAGTCAGTGCTGTTCCAAATGCAACATCCCTTGAAGGAAACTCCAGTCACTATGTTACAAACAGATATGTTGTTGGAAATCAAGCAGCCATTGTTCATGGCTACGGTGGAACTAGCTGTGGAGAATACATTAGCAGTAAAGGTGCTTATCATTCAATGGTGTACTCGCGGTGAAGTTTGCCTTGTCACAGTGGCCAAGTTGCTTGAAATCGATAATATTTTCATCTATGGAAGTGACTGAGAAGTTCCATAACCTAAGCAAATTAAGTACAGGACTACTCAATACCTTTGAAATGAATACTCCATTGTGGAGGTTTTTTTTATGTGGACTAAAAAGTTAAAACAGTCTTGTCAAGCATAACAGTCTGTACCGCAGCTGGAAAGTAGTGCTTGGTCGTTTTTCGTACTTTCCAGGTTTTTTCGCTTAGAAGCATTCTTTACAGCTCTATTTATAGTGCCTGAGAGAAAACAATGCAAAGTAGGTCATTTTTCGCAGAGTCAAAAATGGGTGAATTAAGCCACTCTGAAATGCCTAATCAACCAAAATTAATGAACTAGGAGGTACGTGTAGGAACTAGGAGGTAGCTCATTACAGCTGTAGCTTTCATTTGAATGGGCAAACTGTTTTTGTCCACAGACTCAAAAGTTAGGACCACCTTGTAAAGCGTAACAAACAGAACCACAGGAAAGTGCTGTTTATCAGTTTTCATACATAAAATGGTCTACAGGCTAGTACTTTCAGACTCAAAAGGTGGAATTATGTTTTATTATATGGCTGAATCTGCAAGTGGGCAAGATGTAGCAAGTCCTGTGTTCTGATTGGCTACGTGAATGGGCAAGAGGGGCTCGCCCATCTTGTCCGCTCAGGATTTCACACATTGATCCCTAAAGAAAAAGTTTTCTTTTTGGCCATATGATAAATCCTTTATTGACCAGGCTTGTTCGGTCAAGATGGCTGTATGTTGACCTCGTTCTTTTTTGCAGTTTTATTGAATTCAACTTCGTCTCAGTCAATAAAAATGCGTAAAAGTACTTGGCCAATAATACAACCTTTTTGACCAAACAAGCATAATTGGTCAATAACACTTATGTATAGGATAATCAACTATATAAATGGGAAAATGAAATGGCCAAAAGAGATTAGTTTTACCCTCAAACGTGATTCTGGAATGTTATAATTTTCATGTGGCAAGATTACTTCTTTCTGTTGAATAGTAACTCTTATGCATCAACAATGTACTTTAAAGTTAAGATTAGACACGTCATGTGGCATAAGTAATTTTAACTAGGTTTTGCTTTGGACGGGAAAGAGGATAGTTGTAAATATTTCAAGAGTGCTTGGCATTTTACGAGGTTTGTGGCTTTGTATGGCACTAAAATAATATATTATGTTTTGCACTGAATATAAATGTGACCAGGGACATTGTACATAATTTTTGATGGAAATGCTTTTATGTCGCAGTTGTGGGTATTATTATTTTGTCTTTATTTTGCACGGCATTTGTGTGAATCAGGCCTAAACTGATTCATTTGGCAGCTGTTTACTCTTAAGCTTAACATATAGCTTCATGATATTCCTGTGGGAAAAATTTTTTCACTATTAATAATAATTATTAACTGTAAGCTTAAACTACAGTAATGAAGAGTTACTTTGGTACTTTTAATTAAAATTGAAACTTTGTGTTAAAGATTATCTTTTGTAACATTGTGAATTCCACTTTTTATCACTTAAGTTAAATTAACAGAGATTCTGTAGGATATAGTATATTATTACTATGCTCTATAAGTTCATATCAATATATTTTACTTCAAGTACAAAAAATGGAAAGCCTGTGTTGTAATTTTTTTTCGATTTCTTCTTTCTCTTATCTTTTCTTGTATTTCTTTTTTATGTATCTTGTTTTTCTTTTATTTGTTTTTTATTTTATTTTTATAAGTTGTTGTGGAAATGTTTGGGAGTTTTGGCAAAGGGAATGGAAAGAAATCTGAGATGAGTGAACCATCTATTTCAAAATCCCCTTCATAAAGGCTGCTATAAAAATTAGCTGAACTTGCAGAAGAGACTAAACAGAGATTTTTATATTGTAGGTATATGCATCTCTTCTAAGTCCATAGGATATTTCCCACTGCTTTCCTAATGAAATGGGATGTGCCATTGAAAATTCTCCAATCAGAATTTCCAGTTTCCTCCTAATAAAACACTGCCATGTGGCTGTTAATTAATAAACCAATACAAGGCCGGCGGAGTGGATTTTCAAGTGGGGGGGATAATGCGAACCTGCAAGTGTGAGCAAACTAGGAGGGTCCGGGGACATTACGTTCCCCAGGAAAATTTCAAATTTAAGTCTTCTAAAATGGCTATAAATGCTTCTAAAACTGCCAATAGTGATAGGCTCATGGAATCTGTAATTATTACATCGGCACTTAAAACCGCAAGTTACAACCTGGCCCCAATGTTAGACCAAAATTAAAATGAATAGACTTTGAAGCTAAACCCAACACACATAATGGTGTTGTCAGATGACCAAACCTTGTTTGTGTGGTAAGTGATGATCTGGGTAACCAAAGGAAAAAAAATTATTTTACCATCCAAAAAAGAAACTCTCCCTTCCAGCCCCACCCCCTGCGCTGTGAGAATTTACTTAGTCTGATCATTGGCTAGACCCTTACTATAGAATATCATTCCAGAAATATTTCTGGTGTTCACAGTTTTGTGAGTTTAATAGTCTATTAGTGTTCAAATATAAATGGCACAAATCTGAGAAGAAAAATCATCGTAAACCAAAACGGAAAATATTTTTACAACTTCAGTTTTATTGCAAGGCTACAATGATAGCTTTAAATTTTCAATTTATTCCACTACCAACAACAGTCTTGAAAACCATCAGATAAGTTATACAATGAATTCTTGGATTCTTCTATTCTTGGACTTCTTTTAGTTATACACACAACAATTAGACAGCTATGCTGCTTTTCTTACAAAAAGTACAAAAAATTACACAGTTAACACAAAAAAGTAGTTTAAGCCTTAAGGCTTAGATATCGTTATAACTTGTAAGCATAACCTATTGAATACATAATATTATAGATTAACCAGCGCTTCGTTTTACAAGCCTGCCACTTACAGTAGAATCTCACCAGTTTTTACCTTAGTCCAGCCCTCACCTCTTCAATAATTTAACTCAAATCAGTGCATCAAGAATAAGATATCACAATGAAAGTGATTCAGCTAGCACTGATGAGAACAAAATTAATGCCCTAGGTTGAGTTGTTTCATCCTTTGTTTGGCCCCCTTTGTTTGCCTGTAATTCGGCACTGACAGGAAGTACTAGATGGTCACTAACCCTGGATACAAATCAACCACTGAGGTCTTTATCTTTACCAAATCAAGCCCTAATATTACCTTATAGCACCGCCCTGGTTTAAGAACCCTAGCTCCAGAAATCCCTAGCATGAACTAGACTGTGCCCACAGTTCCTTACGCCCAGAAGTTGGTAAGATAAAGAAAGCCTTGTAACTAAGTGTCAACACAATGCAAAAACTTTGTTCATCACAGCCCAAAAGATGGTCAGCTCTGATGAAATGTGGCTGTGGGACTCCCAAATCAACTTGCATTCATGAAAACCAAAATAGAAGGCCAACTGGTATGCCGGCCCTGAGTAAAGGATATAAAAATAACTTTGTTGCTTCTCTGTATCAATTCTAAAAGCCAGATCATGATACTTCAAAAGACAGTCATTTTTAAAAGATCTTCACCTTCCGCCCTAATCGTATGTGAGAGAAGATGGTTAAGCTATACCATGAGGTGGGAGGCCAAGAGAGAAATATGCGAACAAGGTACAAAAACTGATCTAACTTAGAGAAACTCTACGGAATGGCTCTTTTATGAACAAGGTACAAAAACTGCCTTTAGAGAAACTTTTTATGAAATTTAAGTGAATTAACGTGGAACATCCCACATACTTATGACTAAAAAACACGTCTACAAACAATTTCTAGTGCTACAAAGTTCAAAGCATTGACAGTCCAACTTCTGCTGCTAATAGACTGTCCAATAATTGCTTGGGCTTCTCAAGGTCCTTTGGCCTGAGGAGGGGGGTATTGAGCCATTCCTTGAGCCTGAGGGGGAGGGTATGGACCGGCTTGTTGCGGGGGATAATACGGTGGCGGCTGAGCAGCATATCCCTGGGGTACTGGCGGAGGAATGGTCTGCTGTGTTGAAGTTGTGGTTACAAACCGCTGGTATCCTGTGGCAGGCGCTCCCACGATGACTGTTCCTGGATGGCGATAGCGATAATAAGGGCAACAAGCACAGCAGAAACACGCCACGATGGAAATCACAATGGCGGAGACCACTAAACAACCGACAACAATGCCTACAATGGCTGGTGTTGGGAGATCGCAAAGATAGCAATTGCCGTCCGAGTCACAGCATTCTCCCGAACCGCACTGAGAATCGAGAACGCAGTATCCGCACGTTTCTCTGCAGACGCCATCCAAACAGCAGTTCTCGTCAAAATCGCAATCGGAGCCGTATGTACAAGCCGTGACACTTGTTGAGCAAAAGAAGAAAGCGAAAAGCACAAAAACTTCCTTGCACGCCATGACGATGCAGACTCAACGCGGAAATGTTTGAAACACACTGGATAACCCATAATAATCCAAGTGAGTGTTTTATATTAAAGATTGCGCGGGCTGGCTCCTGTCCAAAGTCCAAATTCGCTCCAGTCTGTAACTGATAAATTCCTAGAGACGAACCGTGCGTCACGACACAAAAAACGGCTGTGTCAAAAGGAAACTACTTTTTTATTTTTTGTCGTTCTATACAATGCTATATGCCCGAGGCCCGTGAGGTGTAAATGCTCGTATAAGCATCCCGATAAGCATTTCCTTAAAATAAACGCCCCCGCACCCCGCTGCCCGCTCGAATTAACGCCCCATAGGGATGACCCATTTAAGACTGATCCGTTACCGAGATTGCGAGAAGAGGGTAAACATGCCTTCTCATGTACACAAGACGAATTTTATGGGGAAATACGGCATGAGCTAAGCCATTACCAGTAAAAAGGGTCACCTCATATAAGAATCGAAGTCCGTTAATTTTATTGTTTTTTAACAGTTGGCGCGGGACTCTCGCTGGTTACAATAGGCCGTCAACACTGATTGCGAGTCCTTTTTCAAGCCAGTTTTGTCAGATTGGTAAGTAAGTAAGCAAGTAAGTAAGTAACTGCTTTATTTATGGAGGGTAACACAACGTTGCCCTCATTACACTTTATAAAATAACTGAGATAGTACGCGCGTTCTGATTGGTTAAAAACCTATGGTTTATTGTGCCGGTAAACTCATAGAAAACTTAAAGTTATTATATAAACGCAATAGACCATTCTTTCTATGGGTTTACCGGCGTGATAACCCACTTGGAATGTTGGGAGAACACTCTCAGTGCTGGTGCGCTGTGGCAGGGGTACCATAAAAAATTGTCGCAGTTCCAGCTTGACGATTGACGACAGCGATAATACGCCGGGCAACAAGCACAATATGAACACTGCATTATGGATACGATAATGGTGATGACCACTAAAAAACTGACAACGATGCCTACAATGGCCGGAGACCGTTGACTAGACCGCCAATAATAGCACTGCCCACGCGAAGTACAACATTCTCCCGTGCCACATTGGTAATCAGGGGCACCCAACGACAATTTTCGGAAAATTATCTGTTCGGAAGACGATTTGAGGTCTAGAATTTTCGGATCATTTTCTGACAAATTTCTTGCTTGCCTGCCTCTCCTAGGATTTTCGAACTTCAAAAAAATCGTATAATTGCCCATTTTTAACGGATTTTTAGCCTAAAAAGGTCACGTAGAATTTTCGGGAGCCTTTTTTCTACCTGAAATTTTCGAAAAGGTAAATTTTGATCATTATAATTTTCGGATAACTATACTTCCAGCTAGGAAATCCGAACAGATGAAAAATTTTTAGGGGATAAAAATAAGCCTTTATCTACCGGTACCGTTTAAATACTAAAGTACGTTCAACAACGCTATGTTTATGTGGTTTTGAACTATACTCTCGTTGGGTGCCCCTGGGTAATCACCAGGAGTACAAGCAGCACTTTGCCTGAGCTCTGCACACAAAATCTGGGCAGCATCTCTCCGATTCTCCGCAGTCTGAGTCATAAGAACAGTAGTTGGAACTTGCAGAACCAAGAAGTCAGGCGAAAAAAACGAAAACTTTCACGAACGCCATTGCCAATTGGTATTTTGTGGTATGCGGAACTGTCTGCGCCGAGAAAGTACTGGGGTTGAAGCAAATAATCCAGTCACGTGGAATTGTCACGTGGGAGAGTGGCTGAAATAAAGGCGACGTGAGCTTGCAACGACCTTTGATAACTTTTCACTTCCATCGGAAACCGCAGAACTTTCCATTGTCTCCGTCCCGGCTAGCCTGCGAAAACATCCGTTTCTCCTCGCTCTTCGTCGCTGGGGACGTTTCGCGTTTTCCTCGCGAAACGTCCCCAGCGACGAAGAGCGAGGAGAAACGGATGTTTTCGCAGGCTACGTCCCGGCTCGCTTCGCTTATCACTCGAAATTGAGAGCTTACTCACCGAGATCAAACAAAATACGGCAAAAAGGTGGAATTATGTTTTATTATAATATGGCTGAATCCGCGAGTGGGCAAGATGTAGCAATTCCTGTGTTCTGATTGGCTACGTGAATTAGCAAGAGGGGCCCGCCCATCTTGTCCGCTCAGGATTTTCCACATTGATCCCTAAAGAAAAAGTTTTCTTTTTGGCCATATGATAAATCCTTTATTGACCAGGTTTGTTCGGTCAAGATGGCTGTATTTTCACCTCGTTCCTTTTTGCAGTTTTATTGACCTCAACTTCGTCTCAGTCAATAAAAATGCCTAAAAGAACTTGGCCAATATACAACCTTTTTGACCAAACAAGCATAATTGGTCAATAACACTTATGTATAAGATAATCAACTATATAAATGGGAAAATGAAATGGCCAAAAGAGATTAGTTTTACCCTCAAACGTGATTCTGGAATGTTATAATTTTCATGTGGCAAGATTACTTCTTTCTGTTGAATAGTAACTCTTATGCATCAACAATGTACTTTAAAGTTAAGATTAGACACGTCATGTGGCATAAGTAATTTTAACTAGGTTTTGCTTTTGACGGGAAAGAGGGTTGTAAATATTTCAAGAGTGCTTGGCATTTTACGAGGTTTGTGCCTTTGTATGGCACTAAAATAATATAATTTATTATGTTTTGCACTGAATATAAATGTGACCAGGGACATTGTACATAATTTTTGATGGAAATGCTTTTATGTTAGTATTTTTGTCTTTATTTTGCACGGCATTTGTGTGAATCAGGCCTAAACTGATTCATTTGGCAGCTGTTAACTCTTAAGCTTTACTTATAGCTTCATGATATTCCTGTGGGAAACATTTTTTCACTATTAATAATAATTATTAACTGTAAGCTTAAACTACAGTAATGAAGAGTTACTTTGGTACTTTTAATTAAAATTGAAACTTTGTGTTAAAGATTATCTTTTGTAACATTGTGAATGCCACTTTTTATCACTTAAGTTAAATTAGTTCAGAGATTCTGTAGGATATACCGGTAGTATATTATTACTATGCTCTATAAGTTCATATCAATATATTTTACTTCAAGTACAAAAACTGAAAAGCTTGTGTTGTAATTTTTTTTCGATTTCTTCTTTCTCTTATCTTTTCTTGTATTTCTTTTTTGTGTATCTTGGTTTTGTTTGGTTTGTTTTTTTATTTTAGTTTCATAAGTTATTTTGGAAATGTTTGGGAGTTTTGGCAAAGTGAGTGAGCCATCTATTTCAAAATCTCCTTCATAAAGGCTGCTATAAAAATTAGCTGAACTTGTAGAAGAGACTAAACAGAGATTTTTGTAATGTATATGCATCTCTTCTAAGTCTATGAGATATTTTCCCACAGCTTTCCTAATGAAATGGGGTGTGCCATTGAAAATTCTCCAATCAGAATTTCCAGTTTCCTCCCAATAAAACACTGCCATGTGGCTGTCAATTAATAAACCAAAACAAGGCCGGCGGAGTGGATTTTCAAGTGGGGGGGATAATGCGAACCTGCAAGTGTGAGCAAACTAGGAGGGTCCGGGGACATTACGTTCCCCAGGAAAATTTCAAATTTAAGTCTTCTAAAATGGCTGTAAATGCTTCTAAAACTGCCAAAAGTGATAGGCTCATGGAATCTGTAATTATTACATCGGCACTTAAAACCACAAGTTACAACCTGGCCCCAATGTTAGACCAAAATTAAAATGAATAGACTTTGAAGCTAAACCCAACACACGTAATGGTATTGTCAGATTACTAAACCTTGTTTGTGTGGTAAGTGACGATCTGGGTAACCAAAGGAAAAAAAATTATTTTACCATTCAAAAAAGAAACCCCCCCTTCCAGCCCCACCCCCTGCACTGTGAGAATTTACTTAGTCTGATCATTGGCTAGACCCTTACTACAGAGTATCATTCCAGAAATATTTCTGGTGTTCACAGTTTTGTGAGTTTAATAGTCTATTAGTGTTCAAATATAAATGGCACAAATCTAAGAAGAAAAATCATCATAAACCAAAGCGGAAAATATTTTTAACTTCAGTTTTATTGCAAGGCTACAATGATAACTTTAAATTTTCGAGTTATTACACTACCAACAACACTTGAAAACCATCAGCTAAGTTATACAATGAATTCTTGGATTCTCCTATTCTTGGACTTCTTTTAGTTATACACACAATAATTAGACAGCTATGCTGCTTTTCTTACAAAAAGTTCAAAAAATTACACAGTTAACACAAAAAAGTAGTTTAAGGCTTAAATATCGTTATAACTTGTAAGCATAACCTATTGAATACATAATATTATAGATTAACCAGTGCTTTGTTTTACGAGCCTGCCACTTACATTAGGATCTCAACAGTTTTTCCCTTAGTCCAGCCCTCACCTCTTCAATAATTTACCTCAAATCAGTGTATCAAGAATAAGATATCACAATGAAAGCGATTCAGCTAGCACTTATGAGAACAAAATTAACGCCCTAGGTTGAGTTGTTTCATGATTTGTTTGGCCCCCTTTGTTTGGCTGTAATTCGGCACTGACAGGAAGTACTAGATGGTCACCAACCCTGGATACAAATCAACCACTGAGGTCTTTATCTTTACTAAATCAAGCACTAATATTACCTTATAGCACTGCCCTACTTTAAGAACCCTAGCTCCAGAAATGCCTAGCGTGAACTAGACTGTGCCCACAGTTCCTTAAGCCCTGAAGTTGGTAAGATAAAGAAAGCCTTGTAATCAAGTGTCAACACAATGCAAAAATTTTGTTCATCACAGCCCAAAAGATGGTCAGCTCTGATGAAATGTGGCTGTGGGACTCCCAAATCAACTCGCATTCATGAAAACCAAAATAGAAGGCCAACTGGTGTGCCCCTGAGTAAACGATATTAAAACAACTTTGTTGCTTATCTGTATCAATTCTAAAAGCCAGATCATGATACTTCAAAAGACAGTCATTTTTAAAAGATCTTCACCTTCCGCCCTAATCGTATGTGAGAGATGATGGTTAAGCTATACATGAGGTGAGAGCCAAAGAGAGATATATGCGAACAAGGTA
This sequence comes from Porites cylindrica, assembly GCA_964035525.1. NCBI lineage: Eukaryota > Metazoa > Cnidaria > Anthozoa > Scleractinia > Poritidae > Porites > Porites cylindrica. Next base: position 3,106,496 of record OZ037788.1, on the reverse strand, counting down.
CAAAAACTGCCTTTAGAGAAACTTTTTATGAAATTTAAGTGAATTAACGTGGAACATCCCACATACTTATGACTAAAAAACACGTCTACAAACAATTTCTAGTGCTACAAAGTTCAAAGCATTACAGTCCAACTTCTGCTGCTAATAGACTGTCCAATAATTGCTTGGGCTTCTTAAGGTCCTTTGGCCTGAGGAGGGGGGTATTGGGCCATTCCTTGAGCCTGAGGAGGAGGGTATGGACCGGCTTGTTGCGGTGGATAATACGGTGGCGGTTGAGCAGCATATCCCTGGGATACTGGCGGAGGAATGGTCTGCTGTGTTGAAGTTGTGGATACAAATTGCCGGTATCCTGTGGCAGGCGCTCCCACGATGACTGTTCCTGGATGGCGATAACGATAATAAGGGCAACAAGCACAGCAGAAACACGCCGCGATAGAAATCACAATGGCGGTGACCACCAAACAGCCGAAGACAATGCCTACAATGGCTGGAGTCTTGAGTACAGAGCAATCGTAGCAATAGCCATCCGATGAGTCACAGCATTCGTCCGTACCGCACTCGTAATTGAAAGTGCAGCCGCTGCACTTTTCTCTACAAACGCTATCCCAACAACACGTCTCACCAAAACCACAATCGGTATAAGATGAACAGTACGTGGCACTTGTCGAGCAAAAAAAGAAGGCGAAAAGCACAAAAACTTCCTTGAACGCCATGACGATGCAGTGTACGTGTTATAGAAATATTTCCGTGTTGGTAAGATGACCCAAAATACTCATAGGGAGTGGTTTATAATACATAGCGGGCTGGCTCCTGTCCAAATTCGTTCCAGTCTGCAGCGGATAAACTACTGGAGGGCAACATTGCGTGATGACATAAAGAACGGCCACGTTGAAAGATAATTTTTCCGTCTTTCTATACAATGCCCGAGCCCGGTGAGGTGTAAATGCCCGAATAAGTATCACCCTTAAGATAAATGCCCCTTTTTGAATTAACTTCCCAAAGGCACCCCACCCATTTTAGGCCCCCTTTTTGACTGATATGGTATACAGTTAGCAGGTTAAATAACACACTGATAAGCAAGGGAGAACAAAACTAGTGTGACAAGACTTATCCCTTTTGGGGTGTCTGTTAATGGAACGAAGTACACACACATGATGGGTTGGTGTTAGGCATTTGCCGATTGTGCTACTAAAAGTGGCATATTATGCTAGTGGCAGTGCTCGTTTTTTGCCCAAATTATGCTCAAATTATGCTCGCTTTTCAAAATTATGCTACTTTTTAAAAAAATTATTCTGTGCACAAACTTCACAACTCACAAGACAAGTTTGAAAATGTATTTTATTAACCCTGGCCAGACGTTCTGGGCCCGGTTGTTCAAAACCTGGGTAACTTTATCCGGTGGTTGGGCCTATACGGCGAATAAATCTGCTATCCAGCGGATAGTTATCCAGCGAACAAAAGTAGGTTGCACAAAGCCTGGATAGTGTGGTGGATAACTATCCGCGGATAGCTTGCTAGTTGCTAACCATCGCGTGTAGCAGAGCGTGACACAGTTTGCGCAAGGTTTTGCACTCAAATGGCCTCCAGTTACCATGGTAAAGTATGCAAATTTCGAGTAAACAACGAACTGTGCGCGCGCTAGCAACAACGAAGTGTGCGCGCTGGGTTTCAAAACAAATAAAAACAAATACAGTGAAAACTTAACCATGCAGTTTCTGACAAAGCCCTGGATAACAAATTTAACATTGAATAATCTCGCTCGCTCGCGGCCGCCATTTTGAAACGAGCACTGGGAGAAAGACTAAGGAGTCTGGGACCGAGACACAGACTTCCGGTTCCGTTTCATCGAACTCCCGCGGTATCTCAACACAAGTAAAAAAAAATCGAAAAATAGGAGTGGAAGCAAGTGTTAATAGTAATCTATCGTTTTTAGTAGCTGAGATCTTCGTTTTCTTGAATTATTCTAAAATTGTGCTATTAAGACAAGAAAATATACGGATTATGCTAGCAGTGCTACTTTTGGAAAAAGGGCAAAAATTATGCTCAATTCCTCAGATTATGCCAAAAATTATGCTAGCACAATCGGCAAGAGCCTAGTTGGAGTGGGTGGTACGTGGTGATCATGAAACAGCTCGCAACATTGCTATTCAACTCTGCAGCAATGTTGCAAGACAGTAGCTCTTGTTCTTGATACAGTACGTTTATATCAGGAGCCGATTACTTGGAGCCTCCATATATGCTGTACCCTTGAGTCAACCCATTCCCGTAAAGGATTATTTTTAGAACTGGCTTTCCTGCGAAATTAAGACAATTATTGCAAGACAATGGTTCTTGTTCTTTATACAGTACGAAAATAACTCATTTAACACTGATCGGTTGAGCCGAGATCGCGGGAAGCTGGCGAACACTCCTTCTAGTGTATATGTTGTAGTTAAATTTTCATCTCACTTAATTTTTATTTGTCCATTGTTTTTGGGTATGGTAATGTATGCAAATGAATTTAAAACAAAGGGAAAATAATTATTAACTGAAATAGAAACTTGACTGCAACATATACTCAACGAAATTTTATGGGGGAATACGACATGGGCCAAGGCACTAGTACCGGTAACGCGGGTCACCTCCGTATAAGAAGTCCATTACACTGAATGGCCCGAGATGTGCTTTTCGTAGTGGTTTTCGTAGTCAGTTTTACATGTTTTTTTCAGCTGTTTTAGTACACTCCCCAGACTCCCGCTTCTTATCGGACAGCTATGGATAGGTAATTATGGCATGGTTGTCCGATAAGCCTTCCCTTTAATTTAAAGTTTTAATGAAATGATGACAAGGTTTGAGCCGACGACTATATGCATTTTGGTGAAAGGTTTGAACCCAGGAGTCATTTCAAAAGTAGGTTGAGTTTGATTGTCCGGGTGAACGTAGTCCTGAATAGGACTGTTGTTGTTGACAGTGACTGACGCTTCGACAACCTGTGCGGTAGTCATCTTCAGAGTCAAAGTGAGTTGTATCACGTCAGTTGTTGGTATTATACTCTGGTTATTGATCTGATTGGTCAATTACGTAGCGATGTTATTGGTCGTCTGTCAGTTAAGCCGTGATGTTATTGGCTATGAAGACTCGTAATTAGTAATTGGTGCGTTTCGATCCGTGTTTTGTCACAGTTAAACGGTCGTCTATTGTTAGTCAAATTGTCAGTTCTCCAGTCGTTCTCTCGTAGTTAGTTTTGCTTGATCTCGTCAATAAGTCGTTTGTACGATGCTGGTAACTGTTGGCTACGATTCAGTGGCGTTTGTTCTAAGTTAGTAAACCAGCTTTCTTAAGTAAGACGTTCATGATAGTAGTCTGTAGAATACGTTATACATGTCGCAGAGTCCCAGTCAATTTGATGTTTCGTATGTAAATGGTGTTCAGAAATGTGATTGTTGACGTCACCATTCCTCGTCGTGCATTTTTGGAAGTTGAAGTCATTTTTTTCTACGAATTACACAAATAATTCATTGAACGCGAAACATTTTTTAAAACGTTTTTTTAAATTCACCTAGAGATTACTTTTCAATCAATGTGACCAGGTACTATGCACTGGGTGTTCAAAGCACAACACCAAGTATTTTGAAAATCAGCGCTTCTAGAGACATAGAATTGCCTTATATATAATACGTCAATCACAAGAACTTGAAGTATACAAAGAGCATTTGACTTTTAAAGTTTGTGTGCGCCAAAAATTAAAGGTGACGTCCGACGCTAGATAAAGAAGGTAAGTTGTACAATCCAAAATATCGGCCAATAAGCCAACTCTTTGCTGCGGTGTCAACATTACGGCATGCAACAGGAGCGGGAATACTTCTTGACGATTGATCTCGGGATTGTCGAATTTATAAAAAAATTTATTGAGCGGTTTTTGGAAAAATGCGAAATTTTTAGGCACGGACCAAATTACGTCCAAAAACTGTATCAAAAGCAGCTGAATGCAAGTTAATAAAACTCTTGTTACTCGCGATCGCCCAGAGCAATTCCCCTCTTTTTTTGTATGCACTTTTCAATGGAATCAAACCACTATGAGATGAAGCCGCGTTCCCAAAGCTTATCATTTTCTTAAAATATCAGCGAATTGTGTGGCTAGCATGCTATTTCACTGTTTTTATGATTCTTAAAACTGCATTTCAAAATATTTCGAAAACGCTCTCATAGAATTTGTTCTAACTTTGCCATAATGGAGGCAATTATGGCAGGTACATACTCCCGTAAGCGATTTCTTCAAAAAACTCCTGGTACAGAGAAACACAAAGATAAATGAAAAACGTAATGGCGTCATTACGTTGCCATGGCGACTCCGATTGCAATAAAACCCAGATCATAAGAAATTTTCATCTTTATAAAATACAGCTGTGATAACCTTTTTTCCATATCTTTAACCATGCCGACGTAGTTAATACTCAAACTGGGGAGGTATCAACCCCCAAAAATCCAGTCGAGCCACCTTAAGACGCTCCAACTGGAGGTGGAAAGTATCCTGCGGGTGGCGGGTTGTATCCCGCGGGTGGAGGATTGTATCCCCCATATGGCGGCTCCTGAATAGTTTCTTGTGTTGACTGAGTTGTTGTAATGAATTCGCCCATGGGCTGTGTGACTACAACTGTTCCCGGGTGGCGGGTACGATAACACGGACAGCAAGCACAGCAGCAGCAAGCCACGATAGAAATCACAATGGCGGCGATGACCAAACAGCTGGTGACAATACCTGCAACGGCTGCGTTAGTTAGGCTATGAGTACAAACCAGCTTACAAGTGTCATCGGCCGAATCGCAACACTCATCAGAATCACACTGCCAATTGTACGAGCAAGAGTCGCAGTTTTTTCTACACTTGCCATCCGAGCATTTCTTCTGACAGTCGCCACTCCAACAGCATTCTCCAGTTCCACACTGGTAATTGTAGTAGCAATAGTAGCACGTCTGTCTACAAACGCTATCTTCACAACACGTCTCCAAAAGTCCGCAGTCATCTTTGTTTATGCAGAACGTAGCACTTGCAAAGTAAAGCCAGCAGGCGAAAACGAAAGCGACTTCCTTGACAGCCATGAGAATGAGGAGCTAATGAATAAATTAACAAGGATAATATGAACAGAACTGGAGCAGTGCAAACAGCATAGCTGACGGGAAGGCACTAGATAACATCGACCTAAACCAGATGAGTCATCGATATGTCAGCGACGCCTTACAAAATGACTGAAATGATCCCGTCGACTTCCGCTCACTTGATCGATAGCAGCGAAGATGTTATATTTGAGTTAGTTTGAGTTATAAAACGGTCAATACTGTCGTTTCCAGTTTATATCACTAAAAAAATGTTAAATCTGTAATAGACTCAACCGTATTGCATTGAACGACTCAGCTTATGGCCTTCCCAAGGAACGCTGGTTTCGGTCGATGTTATTTAGTGTCAACATGTCACGAAATACCATATAACATCGACCGAAACCTAACCGGAACTCGGGTGCGGCTACGAAAAAACCGAAATAAAATAAATCCCGCGACAGTGCGAATCCCCATCCCAGTTTTATTGCTGTCATTTGAGCCTCAAACAATAGTTTTCCGGCTTTTCGACTTTCACCTAAGAAAGTTTAAGAAGTTCATAATAAAAAAGTTCTACTTTCACAATCAACCAACAATTTTTTTGCGGTTTTGCGGTTTTGGATGATTTTTTTCTTCGGTTTTACGGTTTCTAATATACCCCAATGCCCCCCTCTCTCTGGAATTTTCAATTTTAGACGCATTTTACGGCCTAAAGAAGGTTCGGTTTTTTCATTGTTCTCCCCCACACAGTTTCCAGTCAGATAAATATAGATTAACTTGGGATGGAAAGTGTGAAAAATTCAGCGTCCTTTTGAGCTTAACTCAACCCAGAGGGGGTACTCCGGATTTCAGGTGACAGGGATAATTGCATGGGGGGCAGAAACCAAAACCGAATAAATCCCTTGGGCTTCAAAAAAAAAAAAAAAAAAGACATGACTGGACCAAAATTTATCCCCCAGAAAATCCCATGCCGAATTTCCGAGCCACAATAAAAATTTCCAGAGAGCATAAAATGATATAACACGAAAAATAGAAAGATTAGTTTAGAATACCCCCAAAAGTCCCTAATTATAGCCAAATTCTTTGTATCGCGTGAGCGTTTTGCAAACTTCAAAGGAATTTCGGGTTTTTCTGTTCCGTCAATCATCTAGCGGACTTCTTAGGAAACACATCTTTACTTGTGATTGGTGCATTTCGATCCACTTTGTTTGTTTCTGTGTTTTAAGCTTCGTTGCTTGTGATCGCCCTGTTTCGGGCAATAATCGACTAGTTTTCTTCGAAGATTTTTCTGATCATTCCTTATTCTTGTCTCTTGCCCTCGACAAAAAGTCCACTCATCATCGCGATTTCCTTCGCTATTCTTGAGCAGTCTGGAGTCATTCTCAGTTTTGTTTCTGCAGGCCAAGATAGGCGAGTGCTTTGCATCGTGATTTGCATTAACTCCGCCCCCACTCAAATGATTGACGGAACAGAAAAACCATTCGAAGTTTGCAAACTCGCAGCGCAATACAATCAAGCTACCAAAAAAAAATACTTGCTAAAATTTTTCTGCCCCCAAAAATCCCGAAATCGAAAATTTTAAACCCCCAAAAATCCTTCGATCATCGCGGTCTCTTGGTTTCGGTCGATGTTAGATAGGTGACGTGTTGACACTAAATAACATCGACCGAAACCAGCGTTCCTTGGGAAGACCATAAGCCGCGTCGTTCAATGTAATACAGCTGAGTCTATTATAGATTTAACATTTTTTTAGTGATATAAACCGGAAACGACAGTATTGACCGTTTTATGACTCAAACTAACTCAAATACACGCTGCGATCGAACAAGTGAGCGGAAGTCGACGGGATCATTTCAGTCATTTTGTAAGACGCCGCTGACATATCGATGACTCATCTGGTTTAGGTCGATGTTATCTAGTGCCTTCCTAGCTGACGCCACTTTTAAGCCAATAGGTCAATGCCTATGATTTTCAAAAGCTTGTGTGTAGAGTATTGTACTCGTCTGTCAAGGCCCTTACACGCCTTATCCATTGTCTGAATGCGCTAGCATAATTTCTGGCATAATTTGTCAAACTAGAGACGTTACTAAGGTAAAAAGGGCCTCACTACAGTAAATATTCGTAACACTTTACTGTAGTAAACCTGACTGGCCCACTTGAAAACGTATTTGAAGCTTTACATGCGTTTTTTTTTTCGCGTGATAACGTGAGCAAATGATGGCGTGTCATGAGAGCTATTGTAGCTCAATTTGGCGTGAGGTCATTTTTATCCGCTCGATCGGTTCCCATTGTATTAAATTATACTCTTTAAAAAATGCTACAGATAATTAACCAAACAAACCCTTCCTTATCTTTAAGACTCTGCCATGTTTTAAAAGTCCATGTCGCTCTTTGGTTTAGTTTAGATAATTTAACTATGCTCAATGGTCACGCGATTCAAGAAAATTTCAGATGCGCTAAAGTTTTTCGCTTTCGAACAGAACTACTTTTTAAACCGTTTTCCTCAAAACTGATTTTTGGTAAACTCGAGGTCATCTTTGTTCTTTCCGCCGTAGTCATGGAAATTAACCACAGTAACCGCAGGGGAGTCTATGAGTTTGCCACGACAACATTCTCGACCTGAATGAATGGCAATTTTTTATTTACCAACCTGTCAGTGAATGCTCAAACTTGTAAGACGTCTCACCAACCGCATTGTTTGATAATATGCAGGTCATTTTGTGTTTGATTCGTGAGCAGGATTCAATAAGCTTGGCAACCAATAAACATTTCCATCCATGGGCTATAAAGGGAAGAGAAGTCTGGGGTGGGTACTCAATCATCATGCATTACCCCTCCCTCCCTAGTCTCCAACGCAGCCGTTAGTGTCGATCTTCAAGCAGTCGACGACACAAACAAAAAAGCTGCGTAATGTATCGGTCAAATCGAAGCTTCAACATGCCCCCCCCGGGCAACCCCCCGGGCATTTGACTTTTTTGAAAATTTTCGTTCAAATTCCCCCCTACCCGGGCCAAAATGCCGTTCAAATGCCCCACACTAAGGTCCATTCAGGTGATCAAATGCCCCCACCCCGGGGACATTTCACAGGCACGAAAATGACAGAAGGACGGTGGAAACGCCTTCAGTTGTCGAACAGAATCTTTATAAATATAACAAAAACTGAGAAACACGGTTAGCGTATTTACTACGAACAAAAGTCTCGTGCAAAGCGGCGGAAATCGCTGCTACAAGGTCACTGAATGCTCAGCTTTTCTTCGTCATGCAACATACAAAGCGTTGTATAAAAAAAGATCCCACCTATTGAGATTACTACACCATGACCATTTCACTGACATGCATCATCGCTCATCTTATTAATTAACATACTTACAGTAGGTAAAAGTAGTTGACCTGAGCTTTTTATTTTATTTTATGTTGTTATATTGAATCGCCGGTATAGGTGTTGTATTTCATTGTAAACTCAACAATAAAATACATTCATACATTCAAAGCCTCAATCCAATATTAAAAATTTTAAAATTTAAATACTTCAAATACGGCACAAAGCTTGTTTAAGCCCTTTCCTCGTAAACAATTGGCCACAAAGGCACAATCTTTTCCACGAAAATCCTCTAACACCGCGTCCCCCATGATAGGTCGCCACGCCAAAGATTTTACATGAAATCGAGGGTGCAGTTCAAATTCCCCACCCCTAAAGCATGGGGATCAAATTCTCCACCCCCTAGAAGACTCTGATAATCAAATTCTCTCCTCCCCGGAACGGCAAAGGTGTCAAATGCCCGGGGTATGCCCGGGGGGGCATGTTGAAGCTTCCATTTGACCGATACGTAAGTGAACACTTTCTCTCTACCGCTCATCATGTTCCCTTCAAATTGTTACTCCTTTCAGTTTTAAAAACCGATCCCATGTATGGAATTCAGAAAAAATTGAGCAAGTGTCTAATATGAGGAGCCTTTAATCTTGATAACATAAACTGACAAAGTTTCGTCCATTTAAGGTTCCTAAAATTCATTTAGACCTCTAGTAAAAATTCTTCTTCATAAATTAGGGGTGGTCCAAGTGGGTAGTCCATGGACCAGGTCCACGAAGAGGTCCATGGCCTGGGTCCACAGAGGTGGTCTATGTACCAGGGGTCCATGTTCTGTATACGTCCCAACATTGCAGGCCAAGGTTGGTACTGGGCCTCGAAACAATAAATTTTATCAAAGACAGTCGCAAACCTTGACAAAAAGTTCGTTAGCGATCTACCTGGTGGTTTAATTCTCGCTAAAACTCTTAATAGAATGACGACGGCTACCACGCTTTCCCGCCAAAATGACGCTGGTTTTTACGCGAGCACTATACTATTGAAAAAATCTCGAACTCGTAGTCCTCGTCACGCTTACAAGCTAAAGCTCTCTACTTTCAGCGGATGGGCGGGAGCAATAATGAAATGCATCTGGGCTGAGCTTTCTGGGCTACAATAACAAAACAACGCATGCACAGCAGTCGTTCACACAAGTCAGTAAGCTGCGGACAACGTTTTAGTCCATTTATACGAACACTTTCACGTCTTAGGTTAGCCGCGGTTTGAATAAGCAGAGCTCAAAACCCGGCTCGGCCAGGACAAGCCGCTGCTTAAGCTACAGGTGGATTGAATAAACCGTAAACATTTTTACGAGGTGTTCGCGTAGTTTTGCAAGGCGCGACCAGAGTACGCCACTGCTTATTTTCTCTCGTATAAACTCACGGTCCTCATGAACTGACTCAAGATTCTTTCGAAACAGCTGCTAAAGAACTCGCGTAATTTAGCTTGGTTACCCAAGATGGTGACCTTGCGCTGGTCGTTTTAATATTGTTTTACCTTTTCACATTGACGGTGCCGAGCCAGGGAATTTATGATGAATTATGTATTCACGGTAAAGTTTCCAGATTTAAGTAGGGTAAATGAGTTTGTAACAAAATTGAAGATGAAACTCACATTTTATTAGATTGTCTCAGTTTTTCTTGGACAAGAGAGATGTTCTTCTCTACATTAAACTAGAACCTAAAATAACGTTTCTACGACTACAATTACATGAGACCTTATTATCACATCTGATGAATGCTACTGACTATCATAGTTTTATTTAAATCCAACTTATTTCATTTATATTATCTTGCTTTGAATTGAGAGGCAAACTTATCTCCAGAATAATTAATTCTACTGATGGTTAAAAATAGGCAATGATTAATATGTTAATTTGAAATTGTTTTAACTGATAAAAGGAATCAATGATTAATTTCAAGTAGCTTTTGCAATACTGTAAGACTTTGTTATAGTCATGCAAATAAAGCTTAATGCTATTGTTGTTGTTGCCATTTACTTGTATATTAGCTATTTTAAAAGACAGAAATTTTGTTTCAAATAAAGAAACATGCCAACCCTAACCCTTAACTACTTTTGGTGAAAAACGGTTACAAGCCGTTGTTGAGACGAGACACTTCCAGCTAGTGTAGGAATGTTTAAACAAATGTTCAAACTTTTGACTTTCATCTGCTGTGCTCGCCAAAAAAGCGAAATAAGTTTGTTGGATAGTGCGGTTCGTATTTTGAGTTTACTTAGTCCCTAGGCCTCATTATTCCGCGCGGACAATTCGAAGTGGTCCAAGCGCCGTACAGGGAGGAACAATGCAAGTTACGAGCATCTAGTTATACGTCATCTAAAACATCGGCCAATAAACCCAGTTCTTCACCCCAGAATCAACCATACAATCAATCGATCTGATAATCCTGTATAATCAGTGAAACAGCAGCATAGTAACAAAGCCTTAGTTTTTCAAGTGTATTCATGGATTAGTCCATAAGTATTTATAGTTATTATTAATCAGAAGGTTAGCTTTTCATACTGAACATGCATCAAACGGTCGTCATTTAAACGAAGTCTAACTTAGGCCGCGGTTTAAGAAATCTTTGGACCTCCACATCTCTTTCTTAGTGGGTTATTTCATGAAGACAAATGCTTTTCCAATCTACGGTTGCTATAATGCTTTCAGGAAGCTGTTCACAAACTGAAAATGGCGCACAGTAGAAGCGGCTTTTTTAATCACTTGCTAAACACCATTTAAATAACTGGTCCAAACTATTCTACTGTTGAATGGTCGTTCAGTCTTAAGAGGCCTGGGCTGGAAAATAATGAGGTGGGGGTTCACCGTAAGCTCCAACTGGACGCGAGTTGTATCCCAAGGGTGAAAGGTTGTATCCCGCGGGTGACAGGTTGTATCCCGCTGGCAGAGGGCCGCATCCCGCGGGCTTAGGGGTGTATCCTAAGAAGGGCGGCTGCTGAATGGTCTGTTGCGTTGTAGTAGTTGCAGTGATTCCGCCCGTTGGTTGTGCGAATACAACTGTTCCCGGATGACGGTGACGATAATACGGACAACAAGCACAGCAGCAGCAAGCCACGATGGAAATCACAATGGCGGCGACCACTAAACAGGCGATAACAATCCCTGCAGTTGCTGCCCTAGTGAGGCTGGAATGAGAACAGATGAATTTACAGGTGTTATCTGAGTCACAACACTCGCCAGAATCGCACTGCGAACTAGATGAGCAAGAGTCGCAGTTTTCTCTACATCCACCATCTGAGCATTTCTTAATACAGTCGCTATTTTTACAGCATTCACCAGTATCACACTGCGAACTGTACGAGCAAAAATAGCAGCTTTCTCTACATCCACCGTCTGAGCATTTCTTGTTACATTTACCATCCCTGCAACATTCACCAGTATCACACTGAGAACTGTACGAGCAATAGGTGCAGTTTTCTCTACAGCCCCAATCGTCACATTTCCTCTTACATTTACCATTCTTGCAGCATTCCCAAAAGTCACATTGAGAACTGTACGAGCAATAAGTGCAGTTTTCTCTACATTCACCATCTGGGCATGTCTTCCGGCAGACATAATTCTTGCAGCACTCTCCGATATCGCATTGCAAACTGGACGAGCAATAGCTGCAGTTCTTTGCGGAACAACCGCGATTTCTGCAGCATTCTCCAGTACCACACTGGAAATTGAACGAACATGCAGAGCAGTTTTGTCTACACACACTATCCGAGCAACAGCTCTCGACAAACCCGCAATCAGAATTGTCAGAGCAGTAAGTGGCGCTTGCCAAATGAAGAAAATAGGCAAAAGCGAAAGCGACTTCCTTCTTGATCGCCATTTCTTTCAGCGTCTGTTTCACTATGTAAATTAAAGGGCAAGGGATGGCGGGACGGAATAAAGAGAAAGGAAGTACGTAGTTTCCATTTTCACGACTCGTCACGCCATTCACGTTCAAAGAGCTGGGATCCTTTGGTCAGCGCCGCGTACAGCCATCGCATGCGCAGAGAGAGACTCGCTAAGAACTCACCCTCCCTTTCCCAAACTTCGCGCGGACAGTCGGAGGAGGAAATTTGCGACTTGCACTTTCCCCGTAATGATGAAATTTGTTGTCTAAGTAAAATTTTGCATAAGCATTGTTTTTAATTTCTATTGGGACTAATAATCGTCCCTTGAGAAATTGGAAACAAATGTTATGCAAAATTTTGTAGTCTTGCCTGTATTCAGTATGTAATGACAATTCGCCACTCAAGAACTAGAAGGGACTTGTAGCCAAAATACGTCCCGCAATTGTTTCTGAATATAGGCCCCTCTAAAAATAAGCCCCTCAAAAAGGGCCTTTGAAATATATAAGCCCGGGGGCTTATTTTCGGAATTTTACGGCATACCTCTTGTTCACTTTAAGTTTGTGATGTAATATGACAAAAATGAAGTTAAGGAATTCGAATGTATATATTAACGAGAGCCAACACAAGGTTTAACGCCGAATATAATGATACAAAACGTGCATTCCCTTTTTGTATGAAGTAATAACAAAATAAACTAACGTAGATCTACCCTTACAAGGACTCTCTAAAGCTGTTACTGACCCCACTTACAAGAGGGAAGAGATATAAAAAAGCGCGCAGGTTGTGATGTCCAAGAATGGCTCCAAATGTTTAGCTGAGGATACCTTTCTACGAAGTTCTAACACAATATATTTTTGCGTTAAGAAGGTTCATTCTTCCCAAACGTGAACTAATAGAAGCTTGGTATTAATTAAAGGGTCATAGCCTCTACAGCTTCTTCTGTTGTGGGTATGGCCCTAGAGACACACCTGGTGCGGAGGGGTATGGGGCAGAAGGGGGTGGATGAGGAGACAGTTCTTGATCCTGATGGGCAGCGTATGGGTCAATTTGTGGCAGTGGCTGAGAGGCCTGTGCGATTTGCTGTGATTAAGCTGTTGACACAAACTGATGGTAGCCTGTGGCGGGACTCCCAACAAACACTGTCGCCCCTTCATGACGATTGCGGTAATACGGGCAACACGCACAGCAGAAGCACGCAATAATGGAGACCACGACAGCAACGACCACCGCACAGGCAACAACTATCCCTGCGATGCCCCCATGGGTTAAACTCACATGTACGGCCGGGGTACAATCGAGCTTACAGTCACCCTTATCGTCACAGCACTCTCCAGCTCCGCACTCCGAACTAGCCACGCAATAGAGACACTGTCCTCTGCAGACTCCATCGGAGCATTTCTTCCTGCAGTCGCTATCCCAGCAGCACTGGCCCCACGGCCAGCATCGCACTCGGAATCTTTGCAGCAATAGAAACAGTCTTTCCTGCATCCACCGTCTGAACATTTCATCCAACAGTTGCCATCAGGGGAACAACATTCCTCAGAGCCACATTGGTAATCGTACGAGCAGAGGTAGCATGTTTGTCTACAGACATGATCTGAGCAGCAAGTTTGTAGATCTGATAGGCAATCACTGCTATGCAAACAGTAAGTGGCACTTGCTGAGACAAGAAAGCGGGCAAAAAGAACGAGAACAATTGACGTGATCGCCATTATTATGCAATGCTCCTAATGAGCACAGCCCATAATAACCACAATTATGTCAATTAAACGCCATTGTCTTTTGAACTCAGGCCATTCTTGATCGCGCCGCATATTAACTCGTCAAATCACTTGTCAGCCACGCACGCAAACCCAGACGACACAAAAAGTGTCTTATACTCAAAAATCAGGTAGCTCTAAATTTGGTGACGTGATCGGTGACAATATATATGAATCGTCAGTATGTAAAACACTTTTTAGAAATCGATCAACATTCTTAATCCTCCATCATGTGGTCCATCATTTTTAATCCTGAGGTCACGCGCGCTATTTGATCTCAAACACTTAACCCGCTAACAGGTTTCTTCCGGCATACCAGTAATACTGCGTGCGCGTAGCTGGTTAGCCTGCATTTTCTAGGATCTCAGATAGTGAAGGGAAGACGCGCAAGAAAGGCGCGCGAAAAGTTGGCGGGGCGGGAAAAAGGAAAAAGGAAGGGACAGAGTCCTCTCCTCTCCCAGTTTCCTCCCGTTTTATTTTCGTGTTCGCGCTTTCTCAATTCAGCGGACCCGACTGTCTCGGAGCCTAGAACAGGCTAGTAGCTGGCGGGATTGTTATGCCTGGGGTACTTTCTCGAAGGTTGAGCTGCCACATGAGGCGAGCGCCTAGCGCCGAAGCCGCGAGGAAAATCTCTTGACTATCCGCCTCGACTTGCTCTCAATCGCCGACACTGAAACAACTGCACTCGACCGCTTATCCCGCCAGCTACTCAAGCTAGGTGTCGGAAATTGTGCGGTGTTTTATTACCATTATCTTTGTAAACATGAGTTTAAGTTTCATTTGATTAAGTAACGTGATTTAAAAGAAGTGTTAAGTGACGTTGGAACCTGATAGCATTGAACTTTGGAACTGAAAGAAAAAAGAACAATAGAAAGGAGAGAATGTAATGTACTGTGAGAATCAAGAGGAGACGGGAAGAAAGAAATAAAACGAGTGAATCGGGATTTCTGTGAGTGTGTTAGAAGATCGTTCAGCTTTGGAGGCAATTCCTAACACAATTGGCACCTCCGACGGGACCTATTGGGATTTTAGCTCAAACAAGAGCAAGGGATTTGCGAAAAATCAAGTACATAGCGACGTGATCAAGGGATTCGCTGAGATTTGGCAAATCGGCCAAAACAACGCTAAAGCTGAAAAGGGCCAACGCGATGGAGGAACTTACGAAAGAATTTAACGGAAAGATTCTGTCTCTAAGATTCTCTCTGACTAAGAATGATGAAGTGATCGCTTCCCAAAACGCAGAAGCTATATCGAGACACGAGGCACTATTAATGTCTAAATTGCAGTCCGCTCATACCGTGAAAGAATCCATTATCGAGCTGAAATTTACAAATGGTGAATCAGAGGAGGAGGTCAGCACTTGGGTGAAAGAGCACGACAAATTTCTAAAGGAAGCGGATGAAAAGGCCTTGGCAATAAGACAACTAGTGGGGAAAATGGAAGAAGACAAGCGACTGGCAGACAGGATGGAATCTGATAAAAGGGAAATGGCCCTCGCGAAGATGAAACACGAGGAGCGAATGAGCCATGAGCGTGAGCTGTTAGATCAACAAGTGAGATTTCAAAAGGCCGTAGAAGCCAGTCAGCAAGAACAAAATGCAAAGAAAACCGTGACTGCAAAGCTGCCAAAGCTTTCTATCACAAAATTCGACGGAACACTTGCAAATTGGCCGCCGTTCTGGAATAAATTCGAGGCCGAAATCGACAAAACGGAATTAGCGCCTGTGACAAAATTCGCCTACTTGAAAGAGCTAGTGGAGCCCAAAGTCAGGGCGGATATCGATGGCTTGCCGCTAAATACAGAAGGATATGAAAGAGCGAAAAACATAATAAAGGAAGAGTATGGGAAAACGAGTGAAATTGTCAACGCCTACGTCAATAACATTCTGGAACTCCCCACCGTGACGAACGCCGACCCGAACCGAGTGAATTCTTTCTATAAAACCCTGCTATTTAACGTCCAGTCACTGGAAACACTTGGAAAAATCGAGAGAGTAAACGGGATGACAAGAAGCGTGCTAGACAAATTGAAAGGAATTAAAGCCGATCTGGTCAGGGGACAAGAAAACTGGCAAGACTGGGATCTACCTCGTTTGACCCAGGCCCTGAAGAAATGGAGAGATGTAAACCCAGCGACTGAAGAAAATAACGTCGCAAACAAGTCTACGCTCCCCAAGCGCCCTGAGAAAAAATCTCCCCTGTACCATGCAGAAAATAGAAACCAGCGCCTTTGTGTTTACTGTGATGACGCCAATCACATCTCGCGGGATTGCACGCGCGTGTCCACGATGGACGAGAGGAAGAGAATGCTCGCGCGGAAACGAATGTGCTTTAATTGTACTGGGCCGAAACACCATGCTGCCGAATGCAAGAGTAAAATGCGTTGCCAGAAGTGCGGACAGAAACATCATACATCGATTTGCAACCAAGGAGACCAATTAATGACTGCCACCGGGAACAAAGGGCGTGTAGTTTATCCTGTTGTGAAAGTAAGCGTGGAGGGAGTACTGTGTCGTGCA
Organism: Porites cylindrica; assembly: GCA_964035525.1. Lineage (NCBI taxonomy): Eukaryota > Metazoa > Cnidaria > Anthozoa > Scleractinia > Poritidae > Porites > Porites cylindrica. The sequence continues at coordinate 3,089,956 of OZ037788.1, read as the reverse complement.
CTTCTAGATACAGGAGCTGGGAGTTCATATGCTTCGGCCGCGCTGTTAGAGAAACTTCCCAAGCGCCCTCGTGCAAAGGAGGTTCGTCGAATAGAAATGATGCTGGGATCGACCACACGTGAAGTAGAACTTTCCACAATCAAAGTACGCTCAACGGATGGCAGTGAAGAATTAAACGTTGATGTTACCAAGGTGGAAAGACGGGAATTGCTGATGATCGATAACCCACACTATCAAAAGATTATCAATTCGTACGATCATCTAAAGGGAGTTGAGATGACGGACTGCGACCCTAAGCCACATCTTCCAGTACATCTGATATTAGGGGCGAGCGAGTATGCAGCGATCAAGACGTCCGAACGGCCGCGCGTTGGACTGCCAGGGGAACCAGTGGCAGAGAAGACTAAGCTGGGGTGGACTATTATGTCACCGGGAACTGAGATTGACCACGGGAATATGCTGCTGACCCAAACGAGTCACGTGGACTATGCAGAACTATGTCGGTTAGACGTTCTAGGGCTTGAAGATACCCCTGAACATGATCAGCGCGCAGTCTACGCAGAGTTCCGAGAGCAATTGGTACGGCATCCCGAAGGCTGGTATGAAGCCTCGCTGCCATGGAAAGGTAACCACCCGCCTTTACCGAACAATAAAGAAGTCAGTTTGCGAAGGCTCAGCAACCTCCACCACAGACTTCGACGCTTGGATGTGACCGAGACTTATGCAGAGATCATCGGAAAACAGAAGTCCGAGGGAATAGTAGAAGTTGCAAGTGATCCGCCGCAGGGAAAAGAATTCTACATTCCCCACAAGCCGGTGATTCGTATGGGAGCTGAAACTACAAAGTTGAGGATCGTTTATGACGCCTCATCTAGTGCGAAACCCCAAGTTCCAAGCTTAAATGATTGTCTGTATGCCGGGCCGCCGCTTCAAAATCACCTGTGGAGTGTTTTAGTACGCATGCGTTTCCATCCAGTCCTTATCACTGGGGACCTGCAACAGGCCTTTCTCCAGGTGCGCATCAAGGAGGAAGAGAGAGATGCACTCAGGTTTCATTGGAAGACCAGCGAACATTCTGAAGTAGAAGTGTTGAGATTTACTCGAGCGCTGTTTGGTCTTGTGCCTTCTCCCTTTCTCCTCGGGGGAGTGATAGACTGTCATCTTGAAACCTGGGAAACTCACATGCCACAACTTGTTGCTGAACTGCGCAAAAGCCTGTATGTAGACGATCTGATCAGCGGGAAACCAACAGTACCCGAAGCGCAACAGCTGAAAGAGGGAGCTATTAAAATCTTCGCGGACGCTAAATTCACACTGCACAAGTGGCACTCGAATGTTGCCGAGTTAGAAGGGAGTGAAAGAAGAGTCGAAGATGAGGGCACGTTTGCCAAACAGCAGCTCGGCCAATCAAAAGCAAAGACCGGTGGTTTGCTTGGACTCCCGTGGGACAAACAGGAAGACCAGATCAGTGTCGTTTTGCCTCAAAATGAGGTAGTCGCGTCCAAAAGAGCATTGTTGCGTAATCTAGCAAAAATCTACGATCCCCTTGGTCTTGCGGCGCCTTTAACTATCAAGGGAAAGTTCATCTACAGAGATGTATGCAACGTGAAAGTGGCCTGGGATGCGCCGCTACCCCCACAGCTAGCAAATCGGTGGACACGATGGAAGAAGGAGTTACCAGCCGAGGTCATGGTAGCAAGGGCCTTAACGTGTGCGCAAGAGCAGATTGAAGAAATCGAGCTTCACGCCTTCGGGGATGCAAGTAAGAACGGAGTGTGTGCAACAGTGCATGCAGTTGTGAGACAGCCATCGGGTGTGAGCCAGGGATTGGTTACTGCAAAAGCTCGACTAGCGAAGCAGGGGCTCACCATTCCGCGATTAGAGCTGGTGTCGGCGCATATGGCAGCAAATCTTATCACAAACGTAGGAAGAGCGCTCCAGGGTTTTCCCGTGAAACAGTGCTATGGATGGCTGGACAGCTCAGTGGCTCTCCATTGGATAAAGGGTGGTGGCGAGTACAAACAGTTCGTAGCAAATAGAGTGATGAAAATACAAGGGCATTCAGAGATCTATTGGCGCCATGTGCCCACCAAGGAAAATCCGGCAGACCTGGGAAGTCGAGGAGGGCAAGTCGATGACAGCAAGCTGTGGTGGCAAGGACCGGAGTGGCTTTCAGACAAAGACAGGTGGCCTACAGACATCGTGACAAGCGCTACTCCTGAGAGCCAAACAGAGGCTAAAGTTACCAAAGAACTTTTTAATGGAGCCACTGCATCAACTGACTGCCTTGATGATCTACTGGGAAAGTTTAGCCTGATAAAGACGTTAAGAATTGTCGCCTGGGCCGCGAGATTCATGCGAAATTCACGCCTAAAGAAACAAGAAAGAATGGCGGGTCCGCTGACAACCTACGAGATTAATGAACAACATCTGTTCTGGACCAAGCGCGCTCAAGAGATTCAAGGTGATGAAGTGACAGAAGACCGGCAAAGGCTGGGGTTAAAAGAGAATGAGCAGGGGATTCTCGTCTGTCGAGGTCGAGTTCAGGGACACTACCCAGTCTATCTGCCTGACATGCACCCCTACACAGTGAAACTCGTTGAAGAAGCCCATCGTCGTACTTTGCATGGGGGAGTCGGTTTGACAATGGCGCGCATCAGAGAGCGTTATTGGGTGCCGAGGCTCAGGCGTCTGACCAAAAAAGTGATTAAGCAGTGTTATGGTTGTCGCCGTTTCCAAGTTAGGGCCGCTGCTAGACCACCACCTGGAAATTTACCACGAGACAGAACCGAAGGAAATCGCGCCTTTCAAGTTGTCGGAGTTGACTTCGCGGGACCCATCAAGTACCGTGTGACCCAGAAGAAGGAAGGAAAGGCATACATAATCCTTTACGCTTGCAGCCTTACGCGAGCACTCTATTTGGAACTCAGCAAGAGCATGGAGACTAGCGAGTTTCTAAGAAGTCTAAAGCGCCTAATAGCCAGGAAAGGAAGGCCGGAGAAGATTTATTCGGACAACGCAAAAACGTTTGTTGCCGCAGCAAGTTGGCTAAAACAAGTCCAGCAAGATGAGCAGTTTCACCATTACCTGTCGACTGAGAACATCCAGTGGCAATTCAATTTGAGCCGCGCCCCATGGTGGGGCGGTCAGTTTGAGCGGTTAGTTGGCCTGGTGAAGCGTTCCCTTAACAAAACGATTGGAAATGGTCGCCTCAGATGGGGGGAACTTGAAGATGTACTCCTGGATGTGGAAGTGACCTTAAACAACCGCCCACTAGGTTACGTGGAGGATGATGTTCAATTACCTTTGATCACACCTAACAGTATGCAGTTCATCGGTACCACTATCCTACCAGAGAAGGAACCACATCGTGAGCTTCGTGATCTACGTAAACGGGCTAAGTACATGAAAAGGTGTAAAGACGCCATGTGGACCAGGTGGACCAAGGAGTACCTCAGAGGCCTTCGCGAGCGACATAACTTGAAACATGACGGGAAGGGAAGCACTTTGACTGTTGGCGATGTTGTCATAGTTCATTCGGAAGATCGAAACAGAGGGAAATGGCCACTGGGGATAGTAGAGAAGCTGTACACTGGCCGGGATGGAGTGGTTCGAGGAGTTAAGCTGCGGGCGGGAGGTGGTCACCTAGAGAGAGCAGTAAATCATCTCTACCCCTTGGAACTGTCGTGCGACCGGACGCCTTTGACACCCCAGGAACAGCTAAACCCGGAGGCTCGAGAGTTCAGACCCACCCGGGACGCAGCAATTGCAGCGAGAGTACGAATGCAAGATATTGCTGACGAAGAGCAAGCCAATTGAACATTGAACATTTGAATTTAAGACGACTCCGTGTAGAGTTTTGAACATTGATCCTTTGTTTCTTTTTATCGATTTCACTTACAAGAACTTTTAGTTTTGATTCAGTTTCTGGAGATAAACGCAACATATGCCTCCTAAATGTAGGCATATGGGGGGAGGGTGTCGGAAATTGTGCGGTGTTTTATTACCATTATCTTTGTAAACATGAGTTTAAGTTTCATTTGATTAAGTAACGTGATTTAAAAGAAGTGTTAAGTGACGTTGGAACCTGATAGCATTGAACTTTGGAACTGAAAGAAAAAAGAACAATAGAAAGGAGAGAATGTAATGTACTGTGACAGGAGCCTATCAAATGGAGCCTCCATCTCCCATACAAGCCCTTGGAGTCAACCCTTTCCCGAGTAGATTTATAATTAGAACGGTCCCCAGGGGAGACTTCCCGCGCCGACGGTGGGAAGAGCCAATCACAACGACTAAATGACACAGCTATTGTACTTCATGAAACAGCAGGAAATCCGGTGCTGACAGGCCAAACAAAATCATAAGCTAGTGAAACGTGACTTTAGCGTTTTCATCCCTCAGAGATTTTCTTTCTTTTCTTTCTAGCAGGTAGATTATACTGTGGAGAGTTTTAAACTCTGACTATGTTAATCTTAATTTTGGTTGCTTGTCTCTCATTAAGCTGGTCTGTTACATGCGTAACGATTAACTACTACCTGCAGTCTGTAGTTCTGACAGGATTCGTTTTCTTTAGTCAATTTTTTTGAGCGTTAAGGTTCTTATTTCGGCTAAATGACTCAATATTAATCAAATTTCTAGTTTTTCAAGTTTTTATCCGAAATGCGTTTGTCTGAATAAATACTGTGGTTGTTTTGTCCGTCAGTTAGTGTGATGATTCCCTGCTATGTTTTGTAACGCCGAGCCCAGCCATTGTTTTCTCGCAAAAGAGTGATCTACAGATGCGAATTCGAAGGAAAGAATTGGCCTAAACATCTACATTAATTGCTGAGAATTCTCCCGTTGGTCAGTCATAATTCTTTGGGCGCAGATACAATCCATTTTGTTTTTCTTGAGATAAGAGGGTCTTTGGACTGGAGCGCGATGTCACAAATTCCACCGTTAGCAAATTACTTTTGAGTTAGCTTCACGGTCGAGCAACTGTTGTCTTCTGTTCAACTTTTCAAGTGCCAGTTTTATCAGGCAACTCTCATGGTGATACAAGTCAGTTGTAAAGGAAGACTGCAATTTTTTCTGAAGCATTCCTCCTTAGTTGCTACTTAGGTCATCGCTTTTGCACGCGGTGCTTAACTGGCGAAATCCACTCCACGGCGATGACAAAAATAAATGATCCTGGCACTTTTTCGGCGCTGATCATCGAAAAGTTTCAAATCGTCCACAGAACGCTTAATCGTCGACTCTTTTCAAGGTGCATGCTTAAATGTGGAATGTATGACGGCAAAAAAAAAAACAAAAACAAACACTCGCAAAGAACCTTTCCTTGATCCTCAGTTCGCTGCCTTTGTCCCATCGCTTCATGCTCAGTCTCAGTCGGGTAATTCATTAACTTTTATTTCATCCCAGATCCCAGCGGCTGTAAAACTGTAAAAATGGACGTATAGTAAAAAAGGAAAACGGTCGAAGGACGGGCTTCTGAGTTCGACTTCATCTAACTTCATTTTTTTCACGGTGACATACGAGACTCACGGAAATATGACACTTTTCGCGGGAAACAAGCTGTTCTATTAATAAATCTACTCGGGAAAGGGTTGACTCAAGAAATTAATGGAGATGGAAGCTCCATTTGATGGGCTCCTGACTGTGAGAATCAAGAGGAGACGGGAAGAAAGAAATAAAACGAGTGAATCGGGATTTCTGTGAGTGTGTTAGAAGATCGTTCAGCTTTGGAGGCAATTCCTAACATAGCATCTTTAGCATTTATACTTCACGTTGCATTCGCATTCGCATAGGTTAGCTAGAATAGCTAGGTTTTAATTCAGCGAGAGAGGATCAGAAATAAACCTTTGAATGCAGAGGTCCACTCAACGCGCAAATAAAATTGACTGTTTTTTTCTTGCCGGATCTCTAATGTAGAGATGCTAATGCCAGACGTCACTTGAAGAGGGAATTAAAACAAAACTGAATGCAAGGCGGCAAAGGGCTGATTCATTCGAGGCCAATATTTCGGCTAACAAAATTAAACTTCCTCCGGGCCAGAGCAACACTGAAAGGGAATACTATAACCTCAAATAAATCAGCCCTTTGCCGTATTACCAGCCTTGCATTCAGCTTTGTTTTCACGTTTTGTTCTTTTCAGGGAGTAGCCAGGGCCAAACCTCAAAGACAACACTAAGAGCATAACGTAAGTTAACTCTTCATCTTCCTTACATCACATCAACATCTGGGGTCAAAAAATACAAACTTCTATATTTAATGAAGCATTTCTCTCCCCCGCCCCATGCATTTTCAAACATTTTAGCGCTAAGAACACAAAGACAAATTTTAATTGCAATCAACTTATCAGCGCTACACTGTTCCTAACCATGTTTTGTTCCTGACGTGTATATACTGTTAGTTTGAAAAGTTTTGAAAGTTTTTAAATTGCAATGCTTTTTAATATTCTTTAATTTTGCCTATCCACGCCTTATTCTTCAGTCCAATTCCGTTCAGTTTTGCGTTGATTATGGCCAGGTCTAAGTGGCCCAATTTCGCGACACTCCGTTTAGAGAGTCCTCAATGGGTTTTTCGGTATCCGGGATATTTAAAAGGATAAACCAGTGAGAAGCACTTCTGCGAAGTTCTTGAGTTGTAAACTGAACTGTTTTATTAGAGACCTTAAGATACCCCGAAATCGGTGTACGGGTAACGGGTAGCGCCATGTTTTTTCCATTTTGTGGTGACGTCATCGACCTTACCCGGTAGAACCAGCCGTTTTTCCGGGGTAGACACCAGTTTACCCGTAGAAGATTTACGAGTAGCTGCAAGTCCTACATGATGGAGAAGCGAGTAAGTTTTTAAGACTTTTTAAGTACAAATGTAAATTGTATGACTCCTTGGCAATGTTATTGCAAGTCTGTTCAAATATTTTTGCCAAATTTGAATTTTAGCTGTAAAGAAAGCGCTTCAAAATGTATAGTGATTTTGGACCTCAAATGCGCAGGTTGAACTCTGAAACGATGTCAGTTTGTGGCGGTATTTGGGGGGGATTTCTGAGAATTGCTCGAAGGTCTGAGTTTCGCAAAAGAAATAGCATTGAAATATTTAGCATGGGAGCCACTGTTGAAGTTGACAATCAAAGGAATTGTTTGGTGATGTGCCTCGATCAAAATGGCGGGGTTTGCGATAACAACCTTTCGGTCGAGGGACTTCCCGCCAAGCTTCTTAAAATCTTTCCATGATATTTCAATAAGCTTATGTATGAATCAATTATTTGTTGCAGCTTGTTGTTAAGATATGAAGTGTAGAATTTGAGGGAGATTTTGTATGCATTAAGCGACATGCATGTACGAAGTTAATTTTGCGTGCTTGTTCTTCGGGTATCTTAATCGAAATAGTCACGCACATGAACATTTTACGTGTACGGGTACACTACCCGTACCCGTACACCGATATCGGGGTATCTTAAGGTCTCTATTGTCTCCTACGCGTTTCGTGTGACTAGCGCACTCTTCATCAGGGAGATACAACTAAGAGTACCTGTATAAATACCTAAAAACTAACGGAATTCTACATTGAACACAAAACATCTACGGATTTGCGTATAGGAACTGCAAACCTTGGGCCAATTTTTCGTCAAGTTTTCCTATAAAAAGATTGTAATCTAATGGGAAAGAAAGATCGTTGTGCGCGCCGTGTTGATAATGATAATAATGATCGCCTTTTTCCCCGAGAAATATACAGTGAAGTTCTCTTTTTGGCCAAAAAGCACGCGTAAATGCTGAGCGAGTGCCCCTTTGGCATCCCATAATACTCCTTAAATCTAATAAATTCAATATGGCTACCGTATCGGTAAAATTGCTTGATGCTGCCCCTCCCCTTCCCCTCCCCACCCCAGCTTTTCTTTCACGTCAATGCAAAGCTTTCTGCTCGTTCCAGTCTCTCACGATGCGAAATACACGCATGCGCAACGAGGGCATGTTCTCTTACGCCATCGTGCCCATCAAGTCATCCTCGTGTTTAGCGAAGGAAAACCTTTTTGATGACATTTTAACGGGACGTATGCTCCTTTTTTGTTTCAAATACAACAAATAGGTAAGTTTTAGCGTACTTTTGCCTGCTGTTCTGTTTATTTTCAACTTGGGGCTCCAGTCTTCGGACAACCAAATTCACATGTTCTTGAAATGTTCGTCGCTTTAGCACGCTGCAATTTAAGCTTACATAGGGTCGATAATCGAGATAAGATGAGAAAAAATCAATCGATTATTATGGGACGGTAGGGACTTTGTTTTTTGGGTTTTAATAGTGATTGAAAATCCGAAGTTAGGCCTCAGGAAAGATCCCAATTCTGTACATAAAATTACAGTAACCTTAACCGCAACAAGAAACGAATGGAATTTTTAGAGGGTGCATGGGTTAGAATTATACGTAGCGGGTGTGGAAATAAGCTGATCCTTTTCCACCATCATTCTACCTTACAATGTAATAATATTATTCATATCTATAAGTAAAATCCATTGCCTGCTGCCACAATCAGTCTGTTTTTTGAAGTGTAAGGAAATATGCTCAAACGAAGTCTTTTGACTGAAACTTGATTGAGCTCTAATATAAGCCTGTTTCTTTTCTTAGGCATAAGCTTTACTTCATATTTTTTTATTCGCCTGTTTTTTCACACTTGAATTTCTAGATAGGTGTAATTTGTGTTATTCTAAACTATATAGTGTCAGCTCTTTCGTAAGCGACCTCCCTTGGTGCTTGACAAACTGGTCGCTTACGGGAGGTGGTAGTCCATGAAAAATACATGAATCAAGAAAATAAGCTCAAACTGAACTGATTAATGTAATTACATTAAGTTATTACCACACAAGCTAAAATAAGGCTATAGACAATTGGCAATAATGTTTCACGTCAAGCAGCACTTGGAACTACAGTGGTACCCCGTTAATACGGTCACTAATGGGCCCAAAAGATTTGGCCAGATTAACGGGGTGGCCGTATTATCGGGGCAGGTTCAAATTTCATGACTTTAGGGCCGTAATGACTAATAAAGTGTACATTGCATTCACCATACTGTTCTCATTAATAAACAACCGGAATGTAGATATCGCATACAGTAATTGAAAAAAATCACTTAAAATGTTCTTTCAGTACATGAAATTATTTTAAAATTCTGTGTACTGTAGTCTAAAAACAGTACAAGAACAAGCTCAGATTACTAGGTCAATAAAATTGTCATGTCACAGGCACTTAATTTTCTAAATTTCGAATGTCAGAGTGGCCATGTTAACGGTGTGAAATTGTAAGAGATTCTACTGTTTGGGGTTTTAAAATGTGGCCGTTGGCCGTATTAACGAGTGACCACATTAACAGGGTTTTATTATAAGGAAATGTATGGCCGTTTCACCGGGCCGCAAAAAACTTGCCGTAATGACGAGGTGATCGTATTATCCAGGTGGCCGTAAGGCAGGATTCCACTGTACTAACCATTAGGCAGAGAATTTAGCCTAGTAGAAGGAGAATTCTCTGACCTCCGATGCTCAATGAGTGCCCTGTTATTTGTTCATAATCATGAACAGTTAGGTTTAGGGGCAAGGCAGATGAAATTGAGAATCAAGCTAGGTTGAAACCATGTTAACCTTAGCTTCCTTTTGAACTACACATGTCCATTATTTACTTACAGACTAAGAAATGAATCAAGAAAAGTTGACAAAACTGCAAAATAATGTGAGGATAGGAGGAAAGGTAAGAGGAAAAACTGAATTTATTGAAATGTTAATGTTTCTAGCACAAAAATATTATTGAGGACAATGTTTTTATGTCTCCCAATGGAGACAGGAATGTCATTTCTACATGGTCAAGTCAGCTATGTAAAGGACTACTTTTCCTTCTTGCTCAGTTATTAAAAGATCCCGAGTATTGTTTATCTGGTGATGGCACCAGAGACCTCGCTCTCTGCAGTCTAGTGCTTTGTCTTCAGAGCCAATATGTATTTATTGTACTTCTGGATATTATAGTACTATTTTATTTGATGAAGCTGTGTTAATGCAATACTCTAAAACAATTTGAGTTTTATTACATCTATAATCATGGACAAAAGGCTTGGGACATTTTTACATTTGTGGGGCTTTTTTCAATTCACACAAATCAACCCCCCTCCCCCCGTTAAGCCCACACAAACAACACTGGACGCGTGTATCCAGAATTTTTCCAAGTTTCATTACAGTCGACTTCCAATGACTTGAACCTTCAAGGGAAATCAAAAAAAGTTCAAGTTTTTGGGAGTTCAAGTTATTGGGAGCTCGAAGAAAATAACCGGAAGTAAGGAAAAAAACAGTTTTTACTGCACAGTGAACATTTTAATCACGGTTAATGGTAAAAATGTTAAGTGAAAATTGAAAGATACTTCTAGATTATACATCAGAATGTAATGTAACAAAATGTTGCCTAAATAGAGCATGTGTTTTACTGTTTTGAGAAGTAAAGCTGTTTCATGTTAGATTTGTGACAAAATCAGCCTCCACCAGTAAACTACATGCCTACAACACGTCAAAGGGATATTCAAAATTCAATGTGTCAGACGCCAGTAGACTGTCTTTTCCTGACCTGGGCTCAAAACATGGTTCGAGTTATTGAGGGTAAAATTATATTGAAATGATATGAGGGGGAAAAAACTACTTTGAGTTAGCGCGAGGTTCGAGTTAACGAGGGTTCAAGTTATCAGGAGTCAACTGTATTGTATAGAGTGGGGAGTGGGAGAGCTGCAGGAAAATTTTGAAAAGGATGCATGGTTTTATAAGGCAACCAGAAATTACACAAAATTATGAATACTGCGTCACTGTCCCAAGGACTTTTGTCCAGGATTGCCAAGTATGTACAGTACCTGCTCCTCTTTCCAGGGTACACCCAGAAGAAAAAAGAAGGTTGTTCACAAGACAGCTACAACAGATGATAAGAAACTGCAGAATGTTCTCAAGAAACTTTCTGTTAATCCCATCCCTGGGATTGAAGAGGTGATTTAATTATAAATGTCAATTGTTGTAAATGTAAGATGAAATGTGTGTTCTATGTAAATGTGCTACTGTACCAAAAAGTTGCAAGCTTGTTTTCATAAACCATCATTACATGTATGTACTCTGAAGAGCATTTCTCTGTTAATAGCCACTGCATGTTTTCTAATTAAGTTCTGTACCTTGTCAACAATAGTGCAACATTTTTTCTTATTATTTTGTTTTTGACATTGCTTGATGCTGTTATTGTTACTGTTCTTACTGATGTTATTGATAACTGGTTGCCCTTGGAAACTATTTTTGTGATGCCTTTTTCTTATGCTTTTGGCATCACCTATGTCCAGGAAGAAATGCGTGCAATGGCAAAAGTGGTGAATCTGGCTAAAAAAATCATCATCATCATCATCATGTCTTGTCATACCAGTAGGTGCATAAGGCCTCCATGCTGTCTGACCAACATTTTTTGTCTCATGCAACTGCTTTGGCTATTTCCCAGCTCTTCCAGCACACTTTTTTTTGTTCTTTCTCAACAGTCCTTCTCCAAGTAGGTTTTGGTTTTCATCTCGCACTCCGCCCTTCTTATGTCCCTGAGTATGTAACCTAACCAGTTCCACCTTCCTTGTCATACACCACTTTCTCTCCACTCTGCAGAGGGTTGTATGATCCAATATAATCACAATTGCAAACACTCTTGGCTATACATTATATTAATTTCAGATCTCTTCTATTGTAGGTGAACATGATCAAAGATGATGGAACTGTTATTCATTTTACTAATCCTAAAGGTAGATCTCCTTTTGTACTTTAATATGTTGGACATGCGAGACCCTGTTTGGGTAAATTTCCAACAGGGAAACAAGACAGATAAGAATAATATTATGATAAACAACCTAAAGACAAGCTGTAACTGCAGTAGTGATATCAATAGGAACATGGCCTCCTCCCCAATACAAATTTTTAAATTCAGACTAGGGAGATATTACTCCCCCACCCCCTCCCCCCCCCCCAACCCCCCAAACCTAAGAGGGCCTCCTTAACCGTTGATTACCTAGAAAACAGAAAAAGTGTACCCCACAAAGTGCAACTACAGGAACAGGCATGTGTTTTTTGGTAACTTGAAGTGTTGAAAGCAAAGTAATCACTTGGTATCACTCTTTGCCTCATTGAAAGAAAAAAATTGGCTGAAAGAACCACTCAGCAAACACTGGTTGAAGAAATTCCTCTCCCTGCCCAAAACATGATTATGCAAAGCTCATTGCGAACTACTGAGCATACAGCTACAGGCCTGCCTCCAGCACAGATGGTACCATATGTTGGAAACGTCTTTAAATTGTATTTAATTTTTGTAATTTTCTTTCAATTTTAGTGCAGGCTTCCCTTGCTGCAAACACTTTTGCTGTGAATGGACTAGCAGAAAATAAAGGTGAAAAAAAGTATAAAGCAGTGATAATGTCGTAACAACAGTGGTGATAAATTGTGACAATAATGACGATTATGACCTTTTACAATAAGGTGTCTTTTCCCCTATGTTGAACAAGGGCTGTGTTAGGGTTTTCCAAAATGGAGAAGTGTCATTGTGGATTAGCATAGTACCTATTACAGTACCCATTATTTTGAGCATCATTGATGTGGATTTTTAGTGCGTAATATTTACAGTGTAACACTGCAAATAATGTCTTAGTTTCTGTAAAAAGTTTTAAAAACTTTACTTGTTTATGCAAGACCCTGTAGGTACATTCTCATTGCAGCCTGTTCATGTGGTGGTTTTTGGGCTGTTTACACTGACCATGATCAACTACAATTTCTCATTGCAGTCAGTAGCTAATCTATTTTTTTTTTTAATGTTTTGCGCAGCCCTTACTGAATTGCTTCCTGGAATTTTAAATCAGTTGGTAAGAATATTTGTTTTTTTATTTCTTTTTTTCATCATGTACATGTAGTGGTTCAATTTTATCCTTGGTTTAATCTTTATTTCTCTTTGTGTTAAACACATTACCATACATTTCCATACCCAAAGCAAAGGGAAATAATATTTAAACAAAGGATAAAGTTGAACCACAACATATAGATTCTAAAATTTTTCTGTAAAAGACTACCACCTGTACTGATTGGTTTTCTGGCTTGTTCCTGCTGAAAATTTAAAGTAGAAGGGGAAACAAACAAAGTAAAAAGCAGACAAAAACAATTTGGACAGGTAACAGGTAACCTGTTGCTCAGATGAAACTAAACTCTGGTTAAGTCTGTCTATGAAACAGTGCTGAAATCCTTGTTCTGGGCCCTCACCTTTGTACCAGGATTTGAGTACGGGCCATGATTGGCCTGTTAAAAAAGGCTTTGTCGATTTGCCAATCAGATTGAAGGGAAATTCAAAACCCCCTTCCAGGAATTCGTTGAGTCTGTTTGGGCACAGAGCAAGGATCTCAGTGCTGCCTCGCAGACGTTACTAACCGACGTTCAACTACGTCTGTGACGCAGGCTTGTGACAGGAAGATCAGAGGCAATAATATCATTAGAATAACAACTGCAGCCACAGGAGCTTTCTTTCATCTTCTAAATTCAAGTCACAGCTTGCTATAAATAGACCGGTGAGGCTAAGAGGGCACTAGTGTTTTTCCAGAAGTAACTCGCAATGCACTGTATAAAATTATATCTTTTTGTTTCCAAAGGGAGCTGAAGGATTGTCTGACTTGAGGTCTCTGGCAGAGAGATTCCCTCCAAGTGAGTTCAAAAAATAAAATTAAATAAATAAGGGTGCCTGTCTTAAAGCCCAAAGAAACTTTTGATAAACTGCTAGATTCTCCTTTCATTAACCTTTTATCAAATGGAGAATTTGCTATTTGATCAGGAGTCGCTTAGGGCCTTATTCCCCACCCTCTTCAGTTGTGTCTAGCTCTGTAAACTCTATGTGAAGCCCAGTCTTTTAACCCCTCTGGCCAAAAACCACCTGGGCCCAGTTGCTCAAAAGGCTGGATATCGCTATCTGCCGGATAAATCTCTATCTGCTTGATGGTGCACTTGGTTTTTTAAACACTTATCCACTGAATAGTGATTTATCCGGTGGATAGCGCTATCCAGCTTTTGAGCAAATGGGGCCTGCTGCAGAAGGGTGATGAACAAGCTGGAGGAGATGGGTCTAACATGGGGTGAAGCACAGGTCAGGTGAAAGCTCAGGACAGGGTTGAGTGGCGTCATTTGATTTTGGCCTTGTGTCCCAGCCTGGATAAAGAGGGTGAGTGAGTGAGTGAGTGGGTGGGTGGGTGAGTGGGTGGGTGAGTGGGTGAGTGAGTGAGTGAGTGAGGGAGGGAGGGAGGGAGGGAGGGAGCGAGCATGTTCATGTAAATGCCTGTATTTGTTTACAATGACCATTATTGATGCAAAGTTGTTGATCTGTTGTTTGCAGCTGATATTGGCAATGTGCCAACTGGTCCAGCCAGTGAAGATGTTGATGATGATGATGTGCCAGGTAGGTGCTACTTGAGGGTGTGGTCAAGAAAAATGGAATCTGAACCACGGTATCTTGGTAACTTTGGGTCCTGTGGCCGTCAGTTTTTAGCCTTTTCACCCTAAAATACTGGTACCTGCTACAGAGGCCCTGCCAGGGGTGTGGGGGGCGGGGAGGTGGTGCTTGGGGTTCTATGTAGCTCGTCTGAATTTTAAAATGTCTTGTCTCAGTGTTTTTAAATGCTTCATGTCGCTGTCGGAAATTGAATAAAAATCCTTTGTCTTTGTCAGAAATTAAGAAAAGGGGAATAGCGATGCGTTGTAAAGAAACCATTACAGTTCTGCAATTTCTCAGTTAACATTTCGCGTATCAAATACCTATACATCACCATTCACAATTAACACAATTCACAGGGGGGTCCACTGAAGCGTGCTGACAAGAGACGTTCTCTATACCAATAAATTAGCCAAACCACCATTCTTTTTCACTTATTCTCGGCTTTGCCATCATTGTCGCAATTTGGCCGAGGGAAGTTGTCTCTTGACGCAATTTCATTTTACACTCTGTCGCTACTTCTTGGGTCATGTTGCTTGTCGCATTTAACCTGGAAGGGCCTTGATACACAGGCTATCAGTTTTGGTCTAAAAAAAGTGAGAGCTATAGTTTTGTCTGAAAAAAGAGAGAGGGCTGGGCTCTTTCAGGCTCTTCTATTTTTCCATCATTGGACATGTACAAGCACCTCTAGGTCTAATATTAAACTTATTTGCCTTTTTTCTTATGTTTCACAGAATTAGTTGAGAACTTTGATGAACCCTCAAAAGCAGAAGGAGTGTAAACAGACAGTGGATAAGGCATAAAGATAGGCTACCAAACCTGCTATGCCAAAGCTAAATGCAACTTTGAACAAGCTTTGTAATCATTTTCATTGTAAATGACTGTATTAGTAGCAGGACAATTTTGTAAGTGTTCTGCACAATCTTAGTTGACCAGCTGTTTTTTGGGGTTCTCAGTAAACAAAAGGGAAATTATTTTTTGAGTGAGTGCTTATTTTTGTCATGTGTTGTCCTTCCGTCATGCTCTCACCGTTTCTTATACATACAATGTGCACCAGAGCTCTTCTTTATGATTATGACAAATGCACAGGCTTTTTTTTAGATAAAAAGAGAGTTTCTCGAGTACAGGGAGGGAAGAGGATATAAGCTGGATAAAATTCAATGTTGTACACCACAGTCAAATCTGTGATGCAAAACTTTTTTTTTTTTGCAAACATTAACCAGTACAGTATAGTCTTCTTGGCTGTAAATCTGACCTGTCCAGTTATTTTTTTCGTCTTCTGCCTCTACTATACATGGTTCTTACAAATTATCCTGCAAAGGTCTTGAATTTAAGCAGCCATCTTGAAATGCCCTTAATGGTCGTTGGGGTCCGTAAAAAGTACTTGATTTCTTTCAAAGTAGATCTTGAAACATCCTTGAAATTCATAACTTTGCATGTTAACTTACATGTAATATTATAAATAAAAATAATTATTTTTTCCTGACCAAAATGAATGGAACAAAATACCTTGAGGTCAGGCATAAAGACAATTAATGTAATGAAGAGGAACGCATGTTGAAAAACTCTCACTCTCTCATTTCATACTTGAAAACCAACTCACACATGAAATAAATAGTAATGATATGTATAATTTAATTCAGTCATTAAATTTTAACAAGGGTAGTGGCCTTGATGGAATACATGTATCATGCAAGCTCTTGAAAGAAGCTGCACCAGTTATCACACCTTTATTAACATTTATCATTAATTTGTCTATCAGGAGCTGTATATTTCCTGAAGACTCGAAAATTGTGAAAGTAACTCCACTGTTTAAGGAAGGCTCTAAGCTGGATCCTAAGAATAGGCCTATCTGTTCTGCTGATTGTTAGTAAAATAATTGAGAAGATTATCTTCAATCAGATACAGTTATCTAAGTAAGCATGGTCTTCTTGCAGATTCTCAAGATGGTTTTAGACCAATGCATTCAACTTTTACTGCTTTCCTGGAAGCTACAAATGATTGGTATTTAAATATCGACAATAGTTAACTGAACAGTGTACTCTTTGTCGACCTTAAGAAAGTTTTTGATACTTGAAAAGCTTAAATTTCATGGAGTAGATTCACTCTGGCTTTCCTGATGGTTCACTTCTTATCCTTCGAACCGCAAGCAGCGTTCAGGCATAAATGGTTTCTTTTCAAACGAACAGTTTATAAGTTGTGGAGTGCCTCAGGGGTCTATACTTGGGCCTCTGTTATTTTTAATGTACATTAAGATATAAAAAGCCTGTTCTCTATCATCCTATCCTGGGATGTATGCAGATGATACATGCCTTACGGCGCAAGCTGTGGAGTGCGTCGGGGGTCTATACTTGGGCCTCTGTTATTTTTAATGTACATTAATTATCTCAAAGCCTGTTCTCCAGCATCCTATGCCAGGATGTATACAGATGATACATACCTTACTCCATGTGCAATTGACCCTGAAATGTTACAGTTTGAATTGAATCATAGTAGATTCTTGGCTTTATGCCAGTAAGCTTATTCTTAAAACCAAAAAGACGAAATACCTTATAAATAGCTGGCAGATATGGGCTCAATAACATGCACCGTAATTTTGAAGTGAATGTTAATGGGCAGTCTATGTCTAGGATGAGCTGCTATGGATACTTAGCTACTCGAGTCGGTGAGACCCTGAACTGGCAAACACAAACTGATACTAGGGTAACGATCTCTGCCAATCTTGGAGCGTTAAAAAAGGTTCGTGATCATGTGCCCCGCCAGACATTAATTGGGATGTATGAGGCTCTTTTATTGCCATATTTTGATTATTGTAGCGAGGTGTGCGGATGCCTAGGTAAATCCCTGTCTGACAGACTCTAGAAATTGCAAAATAGAGCTGCAAGAATAATAACTTATTTAGGCTACGAATATCGATCCACTGATATCTTGAATGACCTCGGTTGGGAAACTCTTGATGAAAGGCGTAAAAAACAGTTGGCGGTCTGCGTGTATAAGTCCATTAATAACCCTATTTCCCGTAGGCCTGAAATCTTTATTTGAACCTATCTCACAAGTGCGTCCAAACAACCTTAGAGGTAGCTCAAACAATATTTTTATTCGAAGACCGGAAACAGATGCTGCCAGGAAGAGTTTCGGTTATCGTGGTGCAGTGCTGTGGAATGGCCTTCCCAGTGAAATAATATTAAAATACCGCTGTCAACAATTTCGTACCCATACTCTTCAGGCTTTTTTGTCAGCCCTTGCTGACCAAAAATCCTGAAGGCTCTGGGTACGAGATTGAGCCGTTAAGAGAGAGAAGTCGTTACGTCACGTGGTTCCAAAATTTTTGGATGAGAACAAACCGAAAATTCACTAAAAAAGTAAATTCGCACTGTTTCAAAGTTCATAAATCTTATTCATTTTCATTTAATTTGTCAAATGTTGGCGAAATTTTCTGGATTGAATCCGAAAGGTCCGTATCAGAGTTTCGAAAAAGAAAAAGAAACTCTATGTGTTTTGTTCACCCACTCCGTAAAGCTAGCCTGCGAAAACAGCCGTTTCTCCTCGCTTTTCGCCGCCAGCTTAGCCTGCGTAGCATGGCGGCTTTGGTTGCTGAAGTAATAAAGGCGGGCGAGGGCAAAGCAGGCTACCGCCAGCGAAGAAGAGCAAGGAGAAACGGCTGTTTTCGTAGGCTACGTAAAGTGGGCGTCTGAAATTAGAAAGTTTCATGTCGCAGTCGTGCAACGATGGCTAAGAAATGTGCAAAAAAGCGTGATGCACGTGCAAAGCTCTTGTTTTACTAATGTAAACTTATTACCTTTTTTGCCGTTCTCGTTGCCGTCGGGGTCGTTGTTGCCTAAGCTCCCTTTTGTTGTGATCCGAACATTTTGCCACCATGGTAACGTAACGTCACACTTCTCTTCTCTATTGCTTCCTTTAAAAACAGCCTAAGATTTTGATAAGGCCTTAAAGGCCCGGGGGGGGAGGGGGGGGCACTTGGGTATTTTTTGGGCGGGTATGTGCCGCCCGGGACTCCAAATTGGCACCCCGTTCTAAAAAAACTTTCCGCTAAAATTGATACCCCGTTCTAGAAATGGGCCAAATTTTTATATTCCCTTCTAGAAAGTTTGTAAATTGAAATAGCCCCGTTTTTTAAAAAAGATATTTCTTTAGTTGTTCGACTTATACATCAAATAAATGCTTCTTCATAATCAGCAACAATTTTAAGCAGAAGATAAAGCCGTGATCCACAATTTTTTATACCCGTTCTAGAAAACGCCTCTGAAATGGATACCCCGTTCTAAATCAGGAGCTTCAAAATCACGACTCCGTTGGGCGGCACATACCCGTATAGGTAATGTATGGGAGTACCCCCCCGGGCTTAAAGGCCTGTTTTACTGTTTCCTTCTTCAACGAAAAGGGTCTTTACTTAAGGCACTAGTTACAAAACTTAAGAGATCTTCATACATTTTAGTTACTATTATTACTGTGAAAAGCCAGTCTGCAAGAGATACACAATCACAGTTTGCACGTGAAGGTGTTGGACTTTGCCCCTTTCGTGGTTCCTATGTGAGGAAATTCGAGTTATCACACTGACAGCAATCCAGTATTAAAGCAGGATTCTAACTTGTCATCATTCTACGTCACTACAAAGTCACATGAGATGCGCATGCGCATTGCCAGTCAGTGCTGAGCGTTTCGCTAGTCTAGTTTGTCATTCGTGAGTGTTTTCCTGCCTTTTTTTATGCAAATCTTCCACATCTTCCGTCTTCCTTGCTTCTTGCGGGCCACAAAGAAGGTAGGAGTCGTCACTTTTCTATAAAAGTAACTTATGCGCACAATTTGCACGTGAAGATATTGGACTTTGTCCCTTTTCCAAGAACGCAAATTGTTTACAAGAAAATTTGCTCAACCGATTTTAAGAAATCACACGGGCTTTACAACATCTGCAATTAAATTATGTTTCATGCAACGTTAAGGCTGATAGCCTAACATTTTATTTACTTCCAAGAAAATTATCATTCTGCCGAAACATATTTGTACTTATATCATGTTATTCCACTCAATAAAACAATATCTAATTATTTTTGGCTTCTTTCAATTTTATTCCCTTACGCTATTGTTTCTACTTAAGTTACGCATCTTTACTAAGTAAAATACGTTATAATGACTCTTAAGCAGAAAGCATGTATCATGTTGTTCACTTAATTCATTTTTTTTTTTTGGCCGGGAAGGAAAACCACCAATTACTTACTCCCGAATCAAAGTCCATATCTAACTGAATTACAATTATTGTTTTATTGGAAAAACTGTGGAAATTATACGATCTCTTATACTCTACCTTGAAGCAGCTGAAACAGAGCTCATACATTACGTTCGTTAAGTATCGTGCGATCGCGATAGCCGAATTAGGTCAGAAATGTTTTGAATCTGCACCCACACTAAAATATGAACCCTTAAACAACTGCATCACTGTACTCAGCGTTTGAATCATGAAGATATTTCAATGTTATGCTTCTAAACACCTTTAGTCGTGATAAAAGACGAAAAAATTGTCAAGAATCAAGATGGCGGTCTCAAAATATCCGGCCTTGTTTGACCTTTAGCAGTGTCATGTTTAGATGCCAACACCTCATTGGTTCCTAACAATAAACTCATAGTACCTTCAACCTTATTGGCCCATGCAACAGACATCTGAACACACAAAGCCACAAAGCCACAAAGCCACGTGGACACAGTAAAAAAAAAAAGATATATATATATATCTATCTATGTAAGCTATTACCTTAGATTATACTTTTGCAATTTAGGGCACGGCTCTCTGGAAGAGAGTTTTGTAGTGAAGAGATACCGTGCACGATGTACGCGTGGATAAATTCTGTTTGGAAAATGGCTTATTCTGCCCGCCGGCAGTGCTCATAAAAATCGCTCATTCCGCTCAAAATTCTGCTCGAATTCTAATCGGTATCCGAAAACCCCCTAAAAACTAAATGGATATTCATCATGCGATAGCAAATTGTAATTCATCTTACTGTTAATGTGTGTGCGTGATCGCTGAACAATCAAATTAATCACAAGGTATTTGCCATTTGCTCAGTTTTATTTAGTTTTTAATTTTTCTTACAACTGTTGTGCATATCATTAGTGCCGCTGAGTTTTCCTTATTCTGCTCAAATTCTGTTCGAAAGTGCCTTACTCTGCGAGCATAATGCCCCGGGTGGTCACACTGCAGACTTTTTACCTAGGTAAACACGACTTGTTGACAGTTTACCTAGGGAAACTTGATTTTTTAAGTGTGACCGATTTTTCCCTAGGTAACTTACCTTGGGAAAATTTTATCGTCTGGGACTTGGATATGTCTCGAGAACAATAGAGTTTCCCTTGACAGCTACCCCAAAGCGATAGCTAGGGAAAAATGAAATACCGTGGTTGCTAGCCAATAGACGCTCATCGGCGAAGGTCTTGATGACAGAACCGGACATAGATCACGCTGTGAAAGAAATTTTGGGGGCACGAGTCGTCTACGTCTTCGCCTTTCTTCACCTTGCAAGTTGAATTAGCGTAAGAAATAACAGCGAGATAAAAGAAGAAAAAAAAACCTCTCTTTGATCAGCTAGATCCCTACGCTTTTTCCTTCTTGAATTTACGCTCCAAAAAATTCGACTGGCGTGAAAACTTTGGGAGCCGATATCAGTAGTGTGACCTTCCCAGAAATTTTACCTAGGTAAAACTAGCCTGTTCCAAGCGTTCAGATAGTGGAGAGCGGTGTGGAGTAGAGAAAGCGATGAAAAGTAGAGGGGGACTGGGGAGAGAGGTGCGGGAAACCCGAGATGAATTTACCTCGGGAAATTTTTAATGAATTTGCCCTAGGTAAATCGGTTTTACCTCGGTAAAAGTCTGTAGTGTGACCACAGCTAATTGCTCGCCTCAAAAATCGCTTATTCTGCTCGAAATTCTGCCGGCAAAATGACGATGGCTTTATCTGTCATCGACCTTCCAAGGATCAAATATCTAATGTGTCTCCATGTATAGAAGGCTTTTTACAGCCGTAGAAATGATTTAGAAATATCGAAACAATCGTACTTTATTTGGGGAAGCAGAATGTAAGCGAATTTTGCTATAATGTTTCCCTAGATAACTTGAAACTCATAACGCGTTACGTCCGCTACGGGTTATGAAAACTGCAAAATTTCTGTCAACAACGGAAGGCATCGCGTCGGATTTCAACCCCGTGATTACTTTGGCCTTCATTTTCTCGGCTTCTATTTAACGAAAATGCTTCATTTTTGGGATTTGAGTTCACGTTAAGAGTACATTTCAAATAAGCGATTTTATAAGCATGATCATTTTTTGACTTTACAGAAGTTCTAATACCTGCTTTACTGTTTACACAAGATCAATTATCCTGTGAGCGTAGCCTGTCACGCTACATTTTCGCTCTGCTCCCAACATGATTTTATAGCTCATTTAGCATTGGATTTGGCACGTGTCGTGGACGCTTGAGGCTAGCGGAAAATTGTAAAGTCAAAGACGTTCAACTTCAGCAAAGCCTTGGAAGACATATCTATTTCTATCAGCACTGTAAGCATTAGAAACCAAGATGTTGACTAAAGACTGGTCGTATCTATGACATCCTCCAAACTTATCTTTCGGAAAGTTGAAGCCGCAGTATAATTTTGCACCGACGGGCGCGATGCAGTCTTCTATGAGCGCACAAGTTACAAGCCATTTCATGATGTGTGTTTGTACTTCAGGTGTGTTAATCACAATCATTGCATTTGCCTCGAACATATCTTTGACTGAGTCATTTGTTTTGACGGGTATGTATTCCATCATTCCCGGGTGTGTTGCGGCGATTATAGAATGACCAGTTATTCCCACAAAGAACATAAATCCCGACCTCTGACGAGCCAAACGTTGTAGGACTTCGTGCGTGTTATTCCCTTTAAATTTGATCGATGAATCAAACCACATGGCGCCATCAAACTCTCCCAAAATTTTTTGAATTATAAGCGGCTTCCATGCGTAATTTACCAGGTTACTAACATGCGGTGGATATTCGTTGAAGTCAAACTTTCTGTACTGCACAAAGGGAAGATTCTTCAAAATGAACGTTACTTGTGAAGGAGTCAATCCAAGGTCATAAAAAATCACTCTTATACCTGGAAACAGTTTTGCGAAATTTGAAATGTGTGCTCGGAACTCTTCGAAGTGATTGCTTGAAGCTCCAGTGATAGGAACAACGAGATCGAAAAATGAAGTTTTTGCGTCTATTGTTTTGACCGGTCTCCGCTTAAATGTTTGCTCTCTATGGATTTTCTCTATCATTTGCAAGGTTTCGTCGTCGATCTTGAAATCTTTGCCGGCCAAAGTACCTGCGCTTTTGGTCCTGTCTATGTGATAATGGAAATGGTCCGTAGAATTATGCAGCTGAAAATTCCCACTCGTCCAACTCGGCCGAAGCCACCGAATGTGTTGTTTCGGCAGAAACCGAGTGGAGCTAAAAAGGAAGATTATTGCGAGGACTAATGCAGCCAGTATGTGTAACCAAGTAAGTCTTCGCCACATTTCCATGGCTGAAAACGATTAGAATAGAAGTAGATGGGTTTCCTTTCGCAACATGCAGATCTCGTGGTCCTTACGTGAAGGATCAACAAACGAACTTTCCCCTTAAGGGACAGTGTCCCGATTATGCGCACGCGCGAGCGTGATCTGTCTGTGAACATTTAGCTGATAAATCACCTAAAATTTAACTGACAACTGACATTTGCCTTGGGTTTTACTTTCAACCGACAAAGGGCCTGATGATTGTCCTTTGTTTTCTACAAACTCCTTTCATAACCTGTGTAGCCAGGAGTTCCCGACGGAGCCGCTCGACAAAATACTCTACAGGCAGAATTTGAGCTAGCTGGAAAAAAAAAAGATTGGTTAATTAGGTGGCTGAATGAGCGCCTCGCTAGCTGAAAATATGAAAAATTTATGCCGGTTCTGGCTGGATAAAAAGGTTTATTTTTTCTCCTGGCAATCGCACTGTAATTTTTTACATGGATATTAGCCGGGCGAAGCAAGTAACTGCGCCTGAAAATCACCCCACGCGAGCTGTGGAAATGACTGGGTGTGTAAGCAAAACGTCCTGCTGTGAATACCTTGTAAAAGATACACGTAGTGAGAAAATGACACAGTTGAGTCAAGCACCGCTCACCGCTTTGTTTTTAGTCGTTTCGCTGTCGATCCTATATAGAAAACACTTTTGTGTGTTCGTGTTTTTTGCGTTTCTGTGCGGTTTAGGAGAAAAGAACGAGGAACGAGAGTAACCGAAAGTCCCCTTCCTCGGTATTTCTTTGCTCCGAAACCAAACGGAAACGCTTGCTACGCAGGCTCCTCCTTGCAAGGCCTAGATGATTCAGATACGGTCTTTCTTGGTCTTTCTTACGATCTAGTTCCAGTATTTTGAAGGTATAAATTTTGATTGGCTTAACGGCTGAAAATGTTGGACCTTCGCCAGCAAAAACGTTTGTGTGGAGGAGAAACACAAGTTTTGGCAGGAGGGCTTTCAATCGGAAACTGATAGAAATTTTGTTACTATTGCATCAGTTTTCGAATTTAATTAATGTTTAATTTACATCACGTGCGCCTTTTTAGCTATAAAACTTGGATAAAAAAATAACCATAGTTAATTATTAATAATAATTTAACTGACAACTGACAAAAAACCTAAAATTTAACTGACAACTGACAAATGGCCAAAATTTTCTGACAACCGACATCCATCCAGACCCTCGTATATATATTTTTTTACCAATATTCTTGAGGGTCCTACATACAATACAATTTGAAAAAAGAATAGCGTGCAATATGATACTATACTAACACTCGAAATAAGAAAAAAGCGAACGTTAAAAGTATATGAAAACAAAAACCGTTGAAAGAAATTTGAAACGTAAAAATAGTATAAATAAATAATTACAAATGGAAGCCAAGAAAATAAGGAATGAATTACGTTTCATATTTCCTATTAATACCTTTGTAATTATTTATTTATACTATTTTTGAAAATTGGACTCACCCGTCACTCGTCACCAGTCACCCGTCACCTGCGGAAAGCTCCTGCCGCCTATAGAACAATTGGTATTACATATATCTTGAAATTAAACTATTAAAGTGTAAAAAAATGCGTTTCCAAAATTAAAACTCGCTGAAAATCTTGAAAAACCTTTTTTTCCCCGACCTCTAAGCACGCAAATTTGCCCGAAAAACTGTCCGCCCAGCCTAGTCCCTAGACGTTCTCTCTTGAACCGTTGTCCGCGCGAAGTCTGGGAAAGAGCTGGCGAGAAAAAGTATAATGGAAGGTTATCATTAGATCCCATCAGAAACTCGAGTTTCTGATCCAATTAACTGTAGCCCCCTCTGATACCTCATGAAATTTACACAACGTAGTTTTCTGGCTCCTGATTAGCGTTAAGGACTGCTTTTAGTAATGGTGAAGTTCTTTTTTTGGGGTTGGGGTTGATACTCTATGTACTTAAATTATTTTGTCTCCATCCATCCGATGGGATCTAATGCTGACCTTCTCGGAAAGTATCTCTCGATGACGTCAGAGCTCACGGTAGAGTCCAGGATTGACCGAGCAGAGAACGCTTAGGGACCAGGCTGGGCGGACAGTTTTTCGGGCAAATTTGCTTCCAAGCCTGCACGCTTGACGGTTTGTTTGATCATCTGCATTTTGCAAAAGTAGGCCCATCTTTGACATATATTTTCGACGTTATTTTCAGTCATCTTTTTCAGCCTTGGAAATGCGGTTAAGGGTAACATGGTTACAGATGCTGGGAGGAGCAATAGTCTTTATCATCTTCCTTTGTAGCTCCATTCAGTTTCTAAGCTTTCGACAGCGTCGTCAATGGCTTTCGCCGAATCGGAAATACTCTGTTGGTCATAATTACATAAAAAATGCGGAAAGTGGAGAACATTTGGCCGCCAAAGAGTTCAAGGTCGACGACGAAACTTTGCAAATGATAGAGGAAATCCATAGAGAGCAAACATTTAAGCGAAGACCGGTCAAAACAATAGACGCAAAAGCGCCATTTTTCGATCTCGTTGTTCCTGTCACTGGAGCTTCAAGCAATCACTTCGAAGAGTTCCGACAACACATTTCAACTTTCGCAAAACTATTTCCAGGTATAAGAGTGATTTTTTATGACCTTGGATTGACTCGTTCACAAGTAAGGTTCATTTTGAAGAATCTTCCCTTTGTGCAATACAGAATGTTTGACTTCAACGAATATCCACCGCATGTTAGTACCCTGATAAATTACGCATGGAAGCCGCTTATAATTCAAGAAATTTTGGGAGAGTTTGATGGAGCCATGTGGTTTGATTCATCTATCAAATTTAAAGGGAATAACACGCACGAAGTCCTACAACGTTTGGCTCGTCAGAGGTCGGGATTTATGTTCTTTGTAGGAATAACTGGTCATTCTATAATCGCCGCAACACACCCGGGAATGATGGAATACATAACCATCAAAACAAATGATGCGGTCAAAGATATGTTCGAGGCAAATTCGATGATTGTGATTAACACACCTGAAGTACAAACACACATCATGAAATGGCTTGTAACTTGTGCGCTCGAAGATTGCATCGCGCCCGTCGGTGCAAAACTATACTGCGGCTTTAACTTTCCTAAAGATAAGTTTGGAGGATGCCACAGATACGACCAATCTTTAGTCAATATCTTGGTTTCAAATGTTTACAGCTCTGATAGAAATAGATATGTCTTCCGAGACTTTGCTGAAGTTGAACGTCTTTGACTGTAGAGGCTTTGTCCTTGCCCTATGTAAAACCTGAAACAGCAACAGTAGCCGCGAGGTCTTCTTATAAAAAAAATACACGTTTTTTTTTTAATGGGTCACGAAATCATTCTTAAAAGTCATTACTTGTTTACGCTTCATCACAGTTACGAGGTAAGACTTGATTCAGTCTTGCCAAAACAGTGTCTTTTCAATTGACAGAAAACCTTAGTGCCGGTTATTTAAACGGAGTTTAATTAGTTTTTAACAAAACGGCGATCTAAGTCAGTTTGCTCAACGCTTTTATCTAAGTACCATTTGTCGTGAGCAGTTTCATTAAAGCAAATAATAAAGACCAGAAAAGCATTTATCGTCTTAAATTGACCCACTAAAGAAGAGATCTGGAAGTACAAGGATTTCTCTTAAACCGCGGTCTAAGTTAGACCTCGTTTAAATAACCGACCCTTAGAGTTCTGAGCCGAACTACAAACTTACTGTTAAAAGTGAAATGATCTGTTTATTGGGATTATATATAACACGCTTTGTTCTTAAACCTAGCGTTGCGTAAAGATTTGCACATTCCGTGACGGGAGCCTTGCTGAAGGCCAAAACCGCAATATTCTCTCTACGCAGAATTTGCATTAGCCTCCCCGCAGACGTCCTTTGGGTTTCGTTCGTGACGCATGGACGTCTGCGGGGAGGCTAAATTTGCATGAGCAAGAAAAAAAAAAGGGATTTTTGTTTTCAATAGCCTGCGCGCGCACTATTAAACAAGAGCGGAAATACTTGCTAAGCGGACAAAGTTTTCAGGTGGGGGGGGGGGGGGGGGGAGATGAAAAGTGGCAGAAACAGTCTAAAATACAGGTAGCTGCATATATGTAGATGAAAGACAAAGAAAAACTTGTCATTTGAATATTTGATTTCGGGCCCGAAAAGGTTACCAGGACTTTCGAGAAACGGGTCCCTGGACAGTTATTTTTAGAACTCAATAGATATGAAGAAAAGGTAGCAAATATGACGTGTAGCCCCCTTTAACTCTATTTTGGATTGTGATTAGGGCTGGGAGACACTTTTGGTGCTGTTTAGCCTGCAGTGCAGGCGTATTTTAGGCGGGCGAAAACCTTGTTCGTGTTCGTAATATTGTTGTAGCCGCCATCTTTGATTTTATGACAGTGGAAGATTTGGGAGAGTAGAAATAGTAACCCCGCTCCCTTTGACTCGCCCCATTTCCTCCTCTCTTCGGGAAGTCTCGACATGGCGCTTTCGCGAGCAAATTGCGCGCTCAAAGAAAACGCCTGCACTGCAGGCTAGGTGCTGTTTATTTACTAAAGCTGTGTACAGGGTGCCAAAGGGGGGTGGGGGGTGCTGTCACGCATAAATTCCGATTTTTTTTAAGCTATCATGCATCACGGAAAAATAAAATAGAATATTATCTACATTAACAAGTATTCAATTATGATTTGATCCGAGGAAATCAGAGTTCGAGGAACAAGAAAAAAAGGCAAGAAGTTAATAATAATAATAATTTTTAATGTCTCTGCTTCTAGTTTCAAATGATAAAAATGATGCATCACGCTGTTATGCCCAATCACGTCTCACACGGCTAATTTGGGCCCGATAACGCATCACGCTGATAATTTGGGTCACGGAAAACCACTCTCAAGTAACTCAAGCAGCAAATTTGTAGATGGTAAGAAATAAGACGCAAACTGCGGTGATAGATATAAGGCAAGAACGCTTAGCGGGAAAAATATAACTCTTACACTGACGTTTCGTATTTTAAAAAACATACACTTCAGACGTAACCGTTATTGGAGGTAACAACAAAGTTCACAAGTAGGTAAGTAACGAATTAAAGGGGCTGTGTCACGGCAGTCCAGTTCATTTTGTTTTAGCATGGCAGGCGTTTGAAAGGGAAGGGAAAGGGAGTTTTAGGCGCGTTTCTCTCGCGCCTAAAACTCCCTTTCCCTTCCCATTCAAACGCCCGCCACGCAGGCTAATTTTGTTTAATTTTGCCAATTACTCGCCCTCAATCGCCATGGAACTTAAAGTAAGCAAAGAAATTACATGTAAACGACATTAATTTTAAGCGTCATTTTGTAATTTCCTAATTTGGCTGAATTTCGTGACACAGCTCCTTCAATTGGAAATTAGAAACAAAAAAAGGGACAGATGACGGAAAGAAGAAAAAAAAAAGAAACCTGATTTGACAGTATTAATTTATTCAATATGCCTCTCTAAAAGTACAAAACTATTGAGTATTATAGAATTACGCTCAGGAGATGTTTACTAATAACGTTTTAAAAAACGTACACAATATATCCTACTCTTTCAAGATCTTCAGACAGCTTGCTAAGACTTGTATGTTTGTCCTTTTCATGTTTTGTACTAAGTAATAATGAAAGTAAAAATCTGCTATAATTCTGCTTGGATCAAATGAGTTCAAACTCTTTAAATATTAAAACACTGTTATAAATCTCTAGCTTTGTTGTAGAGATCTGTATATAATTCTTGTAAGGATTCGTCGAACAACGCTCGATGTGACCTCCCTGTAAATTCAGCCATGCGACTAGACCAGAACTTGTTTTGAGAGAGCGGCACAGTTACACTAAAAAAAGAAACATTTCATAACTTAATAAAATTGTTTTTCCTTAAAATTACGAGAGAGATTGGCCAGGGTGAACTTAGTTTTTAAGCAGGGAAGTGTTTAATTGTGTTTCCCAAAACCAACACAAGAAAGTATGAAGACATTTCACCTTAACGCCGCAGAACGATGTGTCCATAAAACTTGCTTGTCAATAACCTCGCAAACTGAAAATTGGACACACAGAGATGTAATTGCTACTGACGGCTAACGCTTTTAGGTTCTGCCTACAAAAGTCTTGATGTTTAACGCAGCTATTTATGGAAGCTCAATCAATAGACTATCAAATTCTTACAAGAAAAGCAGTTAAATATGGCATTTTCTTGGGTTTCTTTCTAGTAACAGCGTTCCCAAGTCTAATTTTAACCGTTCTATTTGTGTGACTATGTTAGCGCAAATCCGTGTAAAATAGTGAACACTTACGTGCAAATAGCCCGTGAAAATAGCCGACATTTCGCGAAGTCACCGCTGGTTTCCCCGCGAAATGACGTCTGAGAAATGAGTACAGAAATTCCATATTGATGACGTGTCTGACGTGTCACTACCCAGATCTGGGTAGTGCTTCTGATTGGCTTAAAATTTTCTTTCAACCAATCAGAAGCACCACCCAGACCTGGGTAGGGACGCGTCATCAGTATGGAATTTCTCCGCTCGTTTCACAGACGTTATTTCGAAGGGAAAGCATTGGTAAACAGTTTCGAGAGTGGATAAGGAAAAATATCGTTACTATTTAAATCTGCGTTTCGAGCTAGCATAAATCCGCCCGCTAATTCTTTCTAACCAGCTATTTAAGTTATCAGGTTACCTTCTATCTAGTCTAGTGCCTAGTGTCGGGTGCTGGGGATCCTCAAATGATCTATCAAGTGATTCAAGTCGAGCATCGTTTATCTCAGATCTGAAATCAGACATAAATAGCTCAAATAGGGTCTGGAATGGAGGGGTCCTGATCCGAGTTTCCCGCTCCTTTTTACGATAATCTCGCAACCTGACTCGTTTTATCGCTATTCCGAATATAACTTTCTTTGCCAATCCGCATCCGTGTTCAAAATTTTGGCGAATTCCGCTTCCAGGGTAGCAGTCAAATCCCGGATCCCGTTAACATTTTCCCGAATCCCGCAATGTATTTTGGTCAAATCCCGAATCCCGGAAATGCCCGCTTCCATCCCCTACTCAAACCTTGTTCCCAGTGTGACTATTCAGGTGAAACCTAACGAGCAGTACATTCTTGTGGTGCCATTAATTACGCTCTACAAGATGGTTCAAACCTTTTGAGTAGATGGACGAAATCCTAAAGTGTGACCATTCAAATGAAAGCTACTGAGCAGTACTTTCTTGTGGCACTGTTTATATTAAAGCTGTACAAGGTGTTTTGAACTTCTGAGTTAGGATTTAATTCTTAAGTGTGACTTTTCAAATGAAAGGTACTGTTGAGCAACACCTGTGTTTGGTTTTGTGTATTAAATTTTTGATACATGCAAATCTTGATTTTGAAAAGTACATTGTATCTCCACCTTTACTTTCTGTCCACTGGCCCCAGTTGTTTAAATACATATTGGAAAGCAATATCCACTGGATGAATCCCTATCCAGTAAATAAGTGTTAGCGAAACCGACAGCATTATCCACCAAAAGAGATTTATCCAGTGAATAGCGTTATTCACATCTCGAATAACTGGGGCCCGTCTATAGGGTGTTTTCACTCACGTGACCAGCATCTATGCAAATTTATTGGAACAAAAGAAAGCGTTTGCATGAGAAAAGAGTTCAACTCCCACATGATTGGTTCGGGACACCAACATGGCTGCCGTTTTAATGTTTTGGAACACCAATATGGTCGCCGTGACGTCATGTGAAACACTCCATAAGTTATAAGCAAACTGACCTTAATTCCTGCAAGGACAACATACTATCTGTGTCATCTTCTTCTGAATCAGACATCTCAGGTAGTTGTCTTGAGCGATAAGACTACGAAAATATAAACAGAACAAAAATAAGCTTGGGCCGTCAGGGTGCAAAGAAACTAAGGCTTATCCAAATTATCCATATTATCACTTAAATAGGCCATTTTACAGTTATTGATGGAAGCGAGGGTGAGGGTGATCTTGTTTTGATACAAACTTTCCTGCTTTATTATGTAAATCAAGTTATTCTTATGCTTACTAATATTTTTCAAGAACAATTTCCATAACAAAGCAAAGAAGGTTTGTATCAAAACAAGGTCACCCTCAGCCTCGCTTCCATCCATAACTGTAAAATGGCCTGTTGGAGAAAAAAGAATCATACTTACAGGAACTGGAGAAGCGTATCTTGTCGTTAAGCTTCCGTGACTTGGTGAAGATAGAAATGAGCCATAACCATTTTCTCTTGGAAATATTCTCCTACTTCTTGGAATAGGTTCACTATAAGCCCTTGATTCATTCAAGATGTCATTTTCAGGTAAACGGGCTCGAACTCTTGGAGGTTCAGAAGCAAAACTAGTGTACGCAGGAGTTGAAGATGTCCTTCTGTGCAGCTCATGACCAAAACGATGCTTTAGAAAGTCTCTTCCATAGACTTTTAAGTATGCTTGGCAGACAACACAATCCTTGTGTGGTACACGGCAGTCAGGACAGGGAGCTACAAAGCAGAAAATTAAAACCTAGTTTTAATAGTTACTCAAATTACATATGAGACAATAATTTGAATTTAAGTGAAGGGCTACGCTTACTGAGAAAACCTGCCCAAAAAAATTGACTTGATAATTACATTTTCCTGCCTTTTTCTTGTGAATTGCAAATCAACAACAAAAACAAAAGAAAAGGAAAGGTTCACAGAGAGGTAGCTTAGCCAGCCAGATAATATAGTTCTGAAACAATGATTTGACAATCAGATCAAGGTTTATTGAGTTATAGTAACAAAATATTGATAATGTTTACTGTGGTTAAATGTGGGGTTAAGTACCCAAGTCATGAATCACTCAACGAACTTTTTTTTTTTCACTTGTCAAAGAATTTAGCAAGTTTTCTGAGATTATATCAATTTCTTACCAGGATTTCCCTCAACATAAGCAGTTCTACTTCTTTGCCTCGATCCTCCGGGCTTCAAAAAGTCTCGTCGAGAAATGATCCTCTCATCTGCCTTGCCAGCTTTGAATGGGGGTCGAACTGAAGGCGTGGCTGACTTTGGTCGACGTGAAGGGGACAGAGACCTCGACCTTAAAGTCACTCTCCCATTGTTTTCTGGGCGCCGTGGACACTCACACACACAGTGATGTTCCCTTGCATACAGACTATGGCTGAGGTGTCTTGGCGTTGGATTCAGTATAAGTTCTTCCTCAGTCTCAGAAGTCCCGTCAGACTGCCAAAAATTAGAAACCGTTAGTTAACAAAAAAAAGACAAACAGCACAGCGTACACTATTGAGTTATGGATGCACGTTGGAGATTTTCTATGCTCAAATGAAACAAACAACATGGACAATCCATATATAGCCAAACGAAAAGACATTATTCCTTGTTCTGATTATTGGCCTGGCTATTAAAAATCATGACTTTTTGTTGAATGAAAAATTATTTCTTTTATAAGGCTGATAAAAATTTATTGTCATTTAAGCCAGCCACTGGATAAATCACTCTATACACTTTTGTCTGGCACGTAGTGATTTATCTGATAGATATTGCTATCCAATTTTTGAATAACTGGAGTATGTTCCAGTACATTTATCCCTTTACTGCCCTTTCACAAACACGCAAACTCTCAAGTTCAAAGCCGCCTTCACAATAATGTTTTTCACTGCCGTCAAGCATAATAATACGATCACATGCAAGCAGATCTCAGAACGCTTTGATATTTAATCAAATTCTCTCAACTCATTCTTTAAGGAAATGTACAGAAATCAGTATGGGGAATTTGCATGGGGATATTTAATTAGACTGTAAACTAAGGTAATTAAAATCTACTTTTCTTACCTCAGAGTCAGATGCACTTTCATCACCATTCCCAACACTAGTGAGCTCAGCATAAGTTCCAGGAACTGTTGTTTCATGTATTGTAGAATTGGAGGAAAATTCCAACTTTGGATCAATTCCCTACAACATCACAGAATTATTAGCACAGGGGAAAAAAGTTTTCAGTACTGCACTCTACACTAACTTTAGGGTTTAGTGCTACAGTTCAGTGAGTCATCGAATTCTCGAAAACCAACTCCTAATAAAGTTGTGAAATTGCATTGTTACTACAGAGGTTTCAATATCTCAATACCCTTACCCAATAAACTATAAAATTCTTCTAGCTGCCAATCGTGTTTTTAACACAATAACTTTTTCCCTACTAGACCTTATAAACCTTACTAAGGACCAAACATCTTAAAAATTAGCCAACCTTCTTACTGGCACATAGTAGCTTTTAATTAATAATTATATAAGAATTATATGTGTGGGAAAACCATCATGTCTCCTGTTTTTAATCTGCTGAAATAATAACACAACTGTGATAACTTTCAACTTACAGTAAAATGCACTGTTCTGCTTAACAGTAGTTCCCTTTCAACACCATCTTTACCAGTTAGAGTGGGTGTTGGGTAGAGAAATTCTCTAGCTGATATTTCATAACGAGCCAGCACTTTTCCTCCTTTCAGAAGAAAATCAAAAAATATTGTAGAATGTAAGTGTCTAATTGCCAGTAATACACCAAGCACTTATCACTTACATCGGAAATTCTGATAGGAAAATCTGCTCAGCTGATTTGGATATGCTTTGCAGTGACAGTTCTCCCTTCACGTCAAATTTTAATTTTTTTATGTTTATGCACAAGATTTCCACCCACCTGGTTTTTGTAAATTATGGTAAGCACTGACTGAATCCCCATTAAAAATTTTCGGTGCATTAAAGTACAGACTTCTTTGTTTTCACAGGAAAACTGGGGAATGGATCACCATCTGGTATAGTGGTGAAGTGATCTAAAACTAGGGAGCATTCTCTCCTGGCATGGCATGACTGGTCGTATTCATGCTAAGATACATTCATTAATTCACAAAAGGACAAAGGGAAAATTCTCAAGCACATGAACTGTTCATGTGTAGACCAAGTCTACTAGTAGAGCTGTAGGAAGATCTTTGGTG
Source organism: Porites cylindrica (assembly GCA_964035525.1). Taxonomy (NCBI): domain Eukaryota; kingdom Metazoa; phylum Cnidaria; class Anthozoa; order Scleractinia; family Poritidae; genus Porites; species Porites cylindrica. The sequence continues at coordinate 3,055,971 of OZ037788.1, read as the reverse complement.
ACGAGCCCACTCTAGAGGCCCTCTTATGAGGGGGATGTATGTCCTAGTCTGAATTTCAAATATGGTTGTTTTGGCATTTTGGGCAAGGACATGGCTCTATCAGTATTCAACCCATCTTTACGTCATTTGTTGCCATTTCATCAAGTTTTATGTCACTATTTCAAGGTCATATTGTTTGTAGGAATTTAACTCTAACAGGGCCACACTGTTTGTGACACATATGCTAAATAAGGACTGATAATGATAAGATATCCAATAACAACTGAAGTCTGACTGTTTTACATCAGGCTGTTTAACCCAATAAGATCCAGACACAATGTTACTGGGTGTGCTGTTATAGTGCTGTAAAAATTTCAGCACAGCACAGACACGTGTAGACTTTCCATCTCAAGCTATGTACCCACTATAGTAACCTGAGAAAACAGCCAACATTTGGCGATGCTACCACTGGATTCCCGCCAAATGACGTCTCAGAAACCAGCGCAGAAATTCCATACTGATGACACGTCACTTCCCAGATCTGGGTTGTGCTTCAGATTGGTTGAATCAAATTTCCTGAGCAGCACGACCAATCAAAAGCACTACCCAGATCTGGGTACTGACGCGTCATCAGTATGGAATTTCTGCACTCGTTTCTCAGGCTAACACTATAGGGTATAGCTTTTGCACTGGCATGAAAACCATACTGGATAAGGCATCCGTTCACATATGAGAACAGTGATTTTGGCATGATTTCTGTCACGGAGCGAGCCTGCGCTGTGCTGATCTTGAAAGTGGAGAGTCACATATTGGATAGGTGTTCATACTATAGCAGATAGTTTTCATGTCGGTACGAAAAGCCAGTGCTGTCAACTCTCCCAGATAATCCGGGAGACTCCAGATACTGGACCGTATCTCCTGGTCTCCAGGTTAGAGTCGAAAATCTCCCGTATAATGGCCAAAGTTTGCCATTTTTTGTAGACTCTTCTTTCTGACCCTAAAATTTTAATTTTTTGCATTGTTTGAAGTGTAATTTTACTGTTAACGTGGGACGTTCCTCATAAACTCTGGCATGCCACTGTAATTTAAGCAATAATGTGGCTTAATATGAACTGTTTTATGGGGCTTATATACATCGATCAGAGTCAACAAGCATTTTTTGCTCAAATGATGTCATGTGCCGTGTGATACGACGTCATCTATCACCCCCTCCCTATTAATTCTCAATATTTGAAGACGTGTGGGGGGTTGACAGCTCTGAAAAACTATCTGGTATTGTATGATTAGAGCCTAAAAGTCAAACAAGTTTACTATCCACATCTACACGTTCACTGCACGTACCCAAGTAATAAATGGGGTTGTGCAAGCTTTACCAAGAATATTTGACTTACCTCTATAGACATCAGAGTATTGTACCAGTTCAAACAACACATGCTCATCTATAATTTACCAAAAAAGGAAAAACATATAGTTCATATTTTGGAAAAATATTTTTCTTCTTGTACATAGAGAGCTAAGAAATTAAGCTGTAGGTATCTTGCCTTCTAATATTCCCATGACATGTGTAGGTTCTCGTGCATTCACAAAAGTCTGCAAAACAGGAGAAAAAAACCTTGTCAGTCATCTTCAAAGCAAGATATGTAGCTCGAATTAATCAATCTCTTCACCACGCTAATTAATTATTTATTCTCAGCGACAACAACATCTGGGTCGAAGCTTGTCATCAGATCTTTCAACATGAACACTCACCCTCTCGAAGTACATTCTCTCGTTCAGTGCAAGAGGAAAACTTGCGAACACTGATTTAGTTCGCTTGGTCTGCCCTAAAATGCACACCGACAGGTAAAGCATATTTCTTTCGTTCAAGTGTCGTGTTCCTGGACAGGTAATCTGAAGAAAAAAGACAATATGAACTTGAGAATAAAAGACACAATGAACTAAGTAAATTTCATTTTGCAAGGAGCACGTGAATGCGCCCGGAACATTCCGTGTGTTGAATGAACAATCCATTGTTCGATCTCTCACCTGGTATACATCTAACTCTACAGTGCAAGTGAGAGCTTTACGTGGCATTATGACAGCGAAAATAAAGAAAAACTAACGAAAAATTCTACACAAGTTTGGAAGTGATCGCTTCAGTTCGCTGGTGTCAAGGACGCCGAAAAAGTGACTAGCTACCAGGCCTCTTGCTAGTTGTTCTGGGATTTCCGCTGACCATACGTCCTGCATGTCGCAGCCGTTGCCTATTAGCCTGTACACAGACGTTGTTTTTGTTTTTCTTTTCTTTCTTTTCAAAAACATCGGCGCTGGCGGTCAATAAATCCCCTGCGGTTTATATTTTATCACCCGCGCTCGACGGACTTTGAAGAGAAAATAGAGGGTCTATGAACAGGCTACCGTTACGTACAAGGGGTTGTTTTCCAAAGTCTGAGTTTTAATCATTGCTGTTTTTTTTGGAAAATCTTCTTGGGAAAATTCATTGTAAACATATAAAATAGTTAGAAAGTCAACACCTCACCTTAAGATATTGGCTCTGTCCATTTTCAGTCATTCATCCCTTAGTCTCCTTCGCAGCCGTTATTAGGGTCGTCACTCGTCACGGAGGAGCGTTGCGTGACGAGTGACGACCCTAATAACGGCTGCGAAGGAGACTATTCATCCCTCCCCTCCCCTAAAATGAGCCTCTCTACGGGCCCTTAGTGTTGACGTCTCTCAGGTTCATCTCTGAACCGTCGAGGAACCAAGATGGCCCTTCCAACTCTGGATCTTTTTCGTGGTGAGGCGCCATCTTCAATATCTAGTTCTTTTTGCTGAGCATGAGTTGGTGATGTCAGAGAACTAGTTGCTGCTCTCTTCCGCTTTCGCTTGTCAGTTTGCCTCTGAATGCAGGGATCACAGGTCTGTCAATGGAATAAGTATAAGATTTTGTTCAGTTTTAATGCTGTCAAATTTCATAGATATAATACTGAACCGGCAGGGGTCTGTACGTTGGTTGTCCAGTGTCGTGGTTCATCGTTGAGGATGAACGACCCACGTGTATCTAGTCTGTCCCAGGCTCCAAGCGAGGTCGGCCTCAGGTGGAGGGAACTGGAGCCGAAATGCGTCGCGCAATGGTTTCTGGGATCGTTACTGAGGACGCACCAGTCAGTAGTAAAAATCCCAGAAGTCTTTGCGAAAGTTAACTCGGTTCAGTTTCCTTCAGTGGCGAGCAGCGTAGCTGGTAGTAGAAGGTTTATTTTGAGCAACCGAATGTAGCCTCGAAGGGATTTGATTCGTTCACATTCTTATCGTCGCGTGAGTTAAATGCGGCGAACGTTTAGAAAAATATAAATTTTCTTACCGCAATGTGCTCTTTGTCTTTTTTGTATGAATACCAGTGCTCCACACAGTCTTCGCGAGTCTAAAACAAGGACAGCGCTAATATATAAGTTTACAATTTTGCCTATATATTTCGCTAGTTCAATGTTTTTTTTTTCCACACGGTAGTAGTACTAGTATAGTTGCCAAAAAAGGTTTGACATACCTTTCCTGGCATCTTCTTGGATGCTTTACCAAAATTGTGCCGCTTCTGTGCTAACCTGTCAAATAAGAAAGCAGATCCCACCTTTTAATTTCTAAATGCTTCACAGCACACCCTTCCATAACGTAACCCTCTTCCATGCTTATTTTATTAGAGACCGAGGATTTTTACGAATGGGCGGGGAAAAAACGCTGCTGGCTTTACTATTGATCTCTGAGAGCAGGGTTTGGTTGTTATAAAAAGAGAAATGGATGGACTTAATTTAGTTCAGGTAGAAATTTCCATTACTTACGCAGCGCAAAGCTTTTTTTCCTCTTCGGCATTCCACATCCCTCGCTCCCTTTCTCGTCGAGCTCTTTCCTCTGCCATTGGGTCCTCGATAAGTTCTGAAGGGGGATATAAGGAGCATTTTACTTACCATGGGATATTTTATTAACAACGAGCACACCATTTTTGGCAAGCAAACAATAAAAGTTTGCGGACCTTTCGGAAACAAACTTCCCATCAATTTCAAGCGTTTAATCGGTCTAAAAATAACTTTGGTAAAATTCACATATCTCAAAGGATAGACTCTCTAAGTTTCCCTCTCTGTCCCTTCATACTCTTTTAATTCAATATCAACCCAGAACAAACAACAACCCACCCCTCCTTGGGGACACAAATTCACAATCTGCCTCTGCTTTTATTGTGAAAACATATTCATTACCGCACTGTTGCAAATCACCCGCCTAATTTGTTATAGAGACTGAACGTACCTTCCCTTAACTTCTCCTTGGCCCTCATTTTCTCCCGCAGTACAGGGTCTGCGTAGTATTCTGGGATAGTCGCCTGGTTTTCTTGAACATTCTATTGGAGAATGCGACAGATCACTCAGTGGTTAATTTGACGCCAGAAAGAAAGAATATGCAAGCTGCTATAAGAAGACTACAGCACATGATGCAAAAAGGGGGAACATTTGCCAGCTATATAGCTACGACTTACTTTACTGAGAATTCTTTAAAAACAAGACAAAATTTCACAGAAAATTGAGGACGCCCCCCCCCCCCCCCCCCCCCCACCCCTCACTCGGACCCATCCCTAAATCCGACGCGGCATCCTCATTTTATTAAAACATGCTTAATTAACCAAGCAATTGGGAACAAATCTGTATCATGGTTACGAAAATCTCTGATAAGGCAGCGTAGCATGTACTGCACTTGTTTTTCTACTAGTTGTAGCTGGCTCCTTGCTTATCATTGCCGTATAATGCCCCGGGCCAGCTTGCCTGCTAACTTAAGTTAAGACAAAAATTGAAGGAAGAAGTTTTCATACCTGCCAAGTCATGTAAGGTATGATTGCATTGGTGTAGTTGTCTTTTTTGAACTTTCTTTGTAATCTCCAGATTCCTTCACCTTCTTCCTCAGGTGGTAAGGGTAGAAGCATGTCATCCAACGCATTCAAATCAATGCGATTTCTCCTTAATTACGAAAAATCAAAATGTGCCAGTGATTAGTACGAGTTGGATTGTGACTGAACAGCTTCAAACTCTTTCCAGCTATTGTTCAGATTGTATACATGAATACAGTACTACGATGCTCTAGTTCGGATTAACGAGGCTCGGCTACGCAAAAACCAAAGGCTGCCAAATACTGAACAGCTTCACAATATTCTGACTTACCTTTCAGCTATTCTCTGGCGAATTCGTCGGGGAATCTGTCTAACTCTTGCCATTTTACTTAGATTTAGTCAGCAATGAAAAATATCTCGATCAAAATTAAGTCCGTAACCTCGTCTATAAAACGCGTACCACTCGACTGAAGACGTTTTCTTTACAAGCTGTTGCTGTGGACACGGAGTTATGTCATAAAGGTATAAGAGAAAAACGTCATTTTTCGAACAGGTGATGGCGCTCTGGAATTCTAATCTGAATCTAGCGCGCGCAACAAAAGTTTAGAATCAGGTTTTATCCATGCTTTTTATTAATATATATGACGGATATTTCACTTACTAAATTCATTTTTCTACAGAAACTCGGCTAGTACAAAGTTTGCTTACGAACAGTTAAGGTAATAAGAAAATGTATGCCTTTTTTCACTACTGGAGACACTAGAAAAGCGCACTCTCCTAGGCTAACCATGGAAATTTCAAGTACATGATTAGCCTGGCACCAGGCTCCGCATTGGGGGAAAAAGGACAAAAAATTCCGCGTTGGAATGAGGTTGCCAAGTTTCTACTCTACTTCTTAAACAGTAGAGCAAGCGAAACACTGGAGACATGAGAAATCGGCTCCCCGCCATCCTAGCCTAAGAAAACAGCCTACATTGCGCGACGCCCCCACTGGTTTCTCCGCAAAATGACGTCTGAGAAACGAGCGCACAAATTCCAAACTGATGACGCGTCACTACTCAAATTGGTAGTTCTTGGTTGAGGCAAATTTTCCACGCAGCCTGACCAATCAGAGGCACTTTCCAGATCTGGGTAGTAACACGGCATTGGTTTGGCATTTCTGCGCTTTCCTCAGACATCATTTCGCTTGGACAACCAGGATGACGTCGCAAAGTGTCGGCTGTTTTCTTAGGCTACTACTCATCATCGTTGAGAGGCAATCAACGCTTTTCACTTGAGACTACTCAAGTCTACCTTGCTTCAATCTAATAGAAAAAAGTGTGACGTCATGTTACCATGGCAGCAAAATTCCTGGATTACCATGGTAACGTGACGTAATGACTTCTCTCTCTTCCAAAGCTGACATAAAGACAACTGCCACTCGTCCTTTTAATTAGAGAGTTTATTCAAGAATTCATAAATACAAAACCACCACTTCTAATTACAATAGCAACACTAGACATCTAAATACATGTTAATGGCCTGAGTTATTTTCATTCAGTTTAGCGAAGTGTTACCGTCCTGGATTATAAAGCCAATTAAAAAGCAACAAATAATTCCTATTTACAAGGCCACCCCCAACCCCAATAATACATAACCTGCGAGCAAGCTCTTCAATTATCGCGAGCGAAGCCAGCCGCGAGAGAACGCGTTTCGCACTCGCGTCTCCTTTCGCGCGTGGCTCTCGCGTGTCTTCTCGTGACTTCCCCCAAATGGAGAGCTTGCTTGGAGGCTAAAACTTGAGATGCACTTTGGTCGAAGAAGCTAAGTCACAAGGATATTGCTGTTTTACATCAATTCAGAGCTGAAGTCATTACTTAGTGCTTTTAAACAAACATAAAATACTCCTTTAGTTACGAAGAAGATGTCCAAAAAAAATTCACCACTAGAACTATAAACCATACTAATTGTTTGGGCGAATTTTACAGGTATGACATTGGAACCTGAAACAGTTGGCCCAACATTTTCAAGTTTCAATCCATGTACAACCTTGCTATCAGTTTCAATGTCTAAATTTAGTCTTAAAGTAGCAAAAGTGTACCATTATTTTAACATATTGCTTTCACAATGTCTCGTATCGTGTACATGAAAGAATGCGTCAGAGGCTGGCAGAGGTCTCTCTCTTTCCTCTCCTTCTAACCATTTGCCATGAGTGACTGCTGCTAGCAAGGAAAAAAGGCTTCAACCGCAAACTCACAAGTTACAACCATCTTTGCTGAGGTCTGTTTGTCGACCAAAGTCAAGCCTACATGCATATTACTGTGTCAACAAAAGACTAGATTTTTAAATCCCCAAAAACAAATTTAGAAATTCAGAATTCAATTTCAATTACTGAATATGGATTTGGTAAAACACTGTCATTTCTCTTGTTCATAAACAAATGAATGGCAACTGAAACCCGCAAAAAAAATCAAACTAAAGTAACTATAAAGGAATTTAATATCCAGTTACAGGGGTGTCATTAAGACGTGGGGGCCGGGGATTTCCCCCAGCTACTACGAACATGGCCCCTGGCTACTTTCAAAGGAAAATAAAAGAAAAATAGACCCAGCAGAAATCCCTAGCTGTCTAATTCCCCGCCTACTTGTTGTATTTACCCGGCAACTTGAAATCTTAGTGACAACCCTGCAATTAGCAAAACACATTAGATACAGACTGATAAAAGAAAAACACGTATGCAGAAACTCCCACATTTAAATTGAAAAGTTAAACAAGTTAAGAATTCTTGTCCCTTAAAGTAAAGTTTGATAAAGAAAACTGTTAGTTTCTCTCATCACAGAGTAGTTGCATCGATGTGCACTTTAACAGGCAGTGGGGCTGCTTCTTCGTTCTCATCAGCTTTAACCAGAGGCAACTTCTCCAGTAAACTGTCATCATCCAGTAACATGAGTTCACGAACAATGGAAGGCTTTAAAAAGAAATGCCGAGAAGATAGAGTTAGTGCGCCACTACAACTGAGTAACTTACAGTGAAAGCTTGATAATCTTGTAATGAAGGCCCAAGGGACAGGCAAAATTTGCTTGCCATAAAGAGGTTTTGCTATAATGAGGTTCTTTTATATTTTACTATTTCAGGGTTGCCACTCATCAGAAAGTTAAAAATTCCCTGAGTTTTCACTGACCTTTGAACAGTTTTCACTGACCTTTTATTAATGAGAAACAATCCATGTTTACATTCGCTTTAGCTTTTTTTGCAGGCCATCAATATTTTTCTCTTCATTTTCAACCTCTCACCGCTATACGCAGAAAGAGGAAGAAGGAATTTGGAAGAAAGCATTCAGAAAGAAAACCACTGACCTCAACTACTACGTGTGTCAGGCATAGAGTGTCAAATTGATCACTTTGTTTGCTTTGCAGCACAGTTTTCATCTTCTCCGAAAGGAAATTCATTTCAAAATCTTGAGGAAAACTTATGAACTATAAACCAGAAAACAGAATTCTCTGACTTTTCACTGACTTTGACAATATCAAAGATTTTCCCTGACGTTTCCTTGACCTTGAAAAATTTTCGTTTTTCCCTGACTTTTCCGTGACCGTGGCAACCCTGTATTTCTTGGGTGAAGAATATTGTTTGTCATACGGAAGACTTAGTTATATCATAGAGGTTTATTACATTGAGGTTCCACTGTCAGTAATAATAGGGACCTTATTATCTGACAAGACCAATGCCGGTGAAGCGGAAGACGAGCTGACTTTATTCCAACCCTCTCGCTACAAAAGAGGGACACTTTATGCTATATGGTATAATAGGTTTAAAAAAATCAAAATTTATTTTTTCAACCATTGCAGTCAAATTTGAAGATGTTATATTACATTTGACGCAAACAACAATCCAGAGATTTTGTCAGTCTTCTTTCATTAACCACAAATTTTAACCTCTAAAAAATAAAAACCTAGGAATAAAGACAAACTGCCCCACAAGAATATACCTTGCCAACTTCTCTTGGGGCTGTGGTAGCGGTGGCACAACAGAGCCATATCAGGAAAAATATGGACAGAAAGAGTGTTGAGGTCAACAACCAGAAAGGAAGTCCAGACCGCTGAGACACACATCTTAACCACTGGTGACCCTTGTGGACGACATCACTTGAATAGGAATCATCGCCATCTACAGAGCAGGTTGAATTAGTAAAGGTAATAAAATGATTTGTAGTGATATTTGGCATAAATACCACGAGTGATATTTCGAAATTGTTATACGTAATTTCACGAGCTGTTAGGCGAGTGAAAATTGAGACAATTTTGAAATATCACTAGTGGTATTTATGCCAAATATCACGTACAAATCATGCTATTATTTGTTTATACTACTACCTGCAAAAGGTTTGTAATTTTCACATATGCTCTAAGCCAATCAGATTGCAGAAATTTCTCATGTAGTAGTATAAAATATTGAATATCAATGTTTTTATTTATTATTGCAATAGTTAAAATACTGTTGATAAGTTCAATATAACCAATTATTGCTCTGCATTGCAATAGTAGTGACCTTAAAAGTAGGAGAAGCATAATTGTATGAGTGATTGCAGTCCCAAACAGGATTGTTGCTGACAGTGACTGACATTTTGACAACTTGTGCAGCTGTCATCTTCAGAGTCAAAGTGAGTTGTATCACATCAGTTGATGGAATTAAACTCTGGTTATTGACCTGATTGGTCAGTTAAGTCACGATGCTATTGGTCATCTCTCAGTTATTAAAACATGATGTTGTTGGCTATGAAGACTGCCATTGCTGTGTTTCAATCCACCTTCGGACTTCTGCCACACGGTTGTCTGATTTTGTTGATCACTCATATTAGAGACCTTTGGATTCAAGGACAAGAACGACTGCGAGTACAAGATTTGACTTCAAGTTTTTTCGCATATTCTCAAAATATAGACTCCTCAGAAAGCTTCATTTTACCATTTTTCACTAGAAAAGTTAGTGCTGTTACCTTTCCATAAGGAGGTTGCACCCTCTACCGATCGCAGTATGATAAAACTTCTAACATTTGATAACTTGTTTCCGCTACTTCAACATTCTTGCTAAAACTCATAGCAGAATGACGACGGCTACCACGTTTTTGTGCCAAAATCACGCTGGTTCACGCATGAGCACTACTTAGTAATGAGAAAATCTTGTACTCGTAGTCGTACTTGTCTTAGAATCTAAAGCTCTCTAGTATTGCAGACCGAATTGGACTACACTCACTCCTACTGACATTATCAATGATTCATATTTTTCAGGTTCAAAAATTACATTACAGCAAATTACGATTGCTAACTGTAACTTGAATACTGGTTACTAACCACTATAGCTGCTATCCTGAGCATCATCATTCTCAACAAAGTCTACCTCATCAAATTTAGGAACACTGATGAACTCACGAGGCTGCTCATTAATTTCAACTATAAGGCTATTGCTGTCACCATAGTTATAATAGTATGAGGCTGACATCCTGTAGTAGTAGCCTACTCTGTTCATGAAGCCATGACAGTACTTGCTAAAGTCAAGAACAGGGTAGACATACACCATGTACGTACGGAAACTCCACTGATCAGGAAAATATTCCTAGAAGTTTCAAGAAAAACATAGAAAATAGAAAGTTTCAAGAAATACAAAGAAAATAAAAAAAAAAAAGTACTGTAAATAATATTGTAACTTGTTAAACCCATGCAACACTTAAGAGTTTTTAAAAAGTAGTTTAAACATGTCTGTGCATTCAAGATTGAATTGGAACTTAAGTGTTGGTTTTAAAGAGAGGGGAAAAATCATAGTACTTAGAGAAAAAGCTCTCACAGCAAGAGCTTAACCAACCCACTTTATGATAATATTTTTGGTTGAAAGCCGAGTTGGAAAAAAGTTGGGCTCAAAGCGGTGTTGAATTGAACAAGGTTTTCGGAAAAGAACATAGTGAGTTAACACAACAGGACGGCAGAAAAAGGAGGATGGCAAAACGCTTGAGTGTGACAAACATGACCAGGCTATTACTTGCATGTTTTGTCGGAATTCATTTAACATTGATGTTTTTTGCTCTTCTACAAAAAGATCTCTTCAAAGGAATGTGAAGTTTGGCGGAAGGTTTTTTCAAACAAACTAATTGTCACACTTGTCACATAAGGTTGGCTGTCATCTTCCTCTCCCATCCTGTTTGTGGTGTTTTTGGCCAGCGGCCAATACACTTTGAGCATGCGCACTTATGCGCCATTCCGGAACGTAGTCCGTTCGAATCAAAGACATGACAGTGGCGACGAGGTAAAATTCAAGTAATTATGACCACTATTGGGAAGATAGAGAGTTTTGATGACACAAAAGAGAACTGGGAAACCTATGTGGAACGAGTAGAACAGTTTTTCTTGGCGAACGACATCGATGATGACCATAAAGTGCCAACTTTGTTGAGCTTGATCGGCGGGAAAACCTACACTCTGCTGAGGGATCTTCTTGCACCAGAGAAGCCAGCGACGAAGTCCTTTCAACAGATAGTTACCACTCTTCAGGAGCATTTGAGCCCAAAGCCCTTGGAAATTGCGGAACGATTTCGTTTCTACAAGAGAAACCAACATGAAGGAGAAAGCATTTTGTCTTACGTGGCCGAACTAAGGAAGCTTGCGACACACTGCAATTTTGGCGGGAATCTGAACGAAGCGCTACGAGATAGACTGGTCTGTGGACTTCGAAATATGCAGATCCAAAAGAGAAACTGTCAGAAGCCAAACTGAAGTATTCCAAAGCTGTGGAGATTGCTGTAGCAATGGAAACTGCCATCCGCGATGCTTCAGAATTACAAAGTGAGCTCAACCCCAATCCAGTCCCTCACGTTGACAAGTTGACTGAACACAACAAACCAACCCCAGCGAAACCGGCGACCAACCCCCCTTGCTACCGCTGTGGTGGAAACACACATATGACACACAATTGTTTTTACAAGGATCAGATCTGCCACCACTGTGGAAAACAGGGTCATATCCAGCGAGTTTGTCGTTCCAAACAGCAAGGCAAGCCTAAGCAAACAACCAAAACCCCAGAGGTACATGCTGTTGAGGTTGATGTTAATGTTGATGCATATGAAGACATATTAGCCACCTTCGAGTTACACAATGTGCGGAAACAGAGCAATGATATTATCTGGGTTGATTTGGATGTTGCTGGCAAACCACTTAAGATGGAACTGGACACAGGTTCGGCTGTGTCTATCATCTCTTTTGACCTCTACCAGCAGAAATTTAACAGGCTTCCCCTGCACAAAACTGGACTGTCCTTGAAAACCTACACCGGGGAAAACATCATGTCAGTAGGGGTGCTCAAAGTACCCGTGGATTACCAAAACCAAAGAGAGGTGCTGGATCTGTATGTCGTCAAGAATAAGGGTCCTGTTCTAATGGGAAGAGATTGGCTACGTACCATACACCTTGACTGGTGTTCTATCAAGTCGCTGCAGGCTTCACTAGCTACCTCAAGTCCGAAAGAGCGTTTGGACGTTATGCTAGACAAGTTCTCTGATGTTTTTGAAAATAAACTGGGCACCTTTACATCAGCCAAAGCGAAGTTAACTCTTAAAGACGACAGCCAAGCCCGCTTTCTCAAGGCCAGACCGATGCCGTATGCTTTAAAGCCGAAGGTGGAAGAGGAACTGCGGAGACTCCAGAATGAAGGTATTCTCACTAAAGTGGAGTGGAGTGAATGGGCCACACCGATTGTGCCTGTCCCCAAGAAAGATGGTTCCGTCAGACTTTGTGGTGATTACAAGATCACAGTGAATCCAGAACTACAAGCAGAGCAGTACCCTCTTCCTCGCATTGAAGACATCTTTGCAAACCTTGCTGGTGGGCAGAAATTCTCAAAGATTGACCTCCGCCAAGCATATCACCAAATAGAGATGGAAGACGATTCAAAGAAATACCTCACAATCAACACCCATATGGGACTGTTCCAGTACAACTGACTAGTGTTTGGTATCACCTCTGCACCTGCTATCTGGCAGCGCACCATTGATCAAGTGTTAGAAGGGACGTCTGGAACAAGCTGTATCCTTGATGATATGATCATCACTGGAAAGAATGATGAGCAGCACCTTGCCAACCTAGAAGAAGTTTTACGTCGCTTACAGGCTCATGGTTTAAGAGCAAACAAGACAAAGTGCGAGTTTTTCAAAGAGAAGATAACCTTCTGTGGACATGATATTGACAGTAATGGTCTCCACAAGTCACCAGAGAAAGTGGAAGCAGTTTTGAAAGCGCCTCGCCCAAGCAATGTAGCTGAACTGAGGTCGTTCCTGGGGTTAGTTAATTACTACAACAGATTCTTACCCAATCTGTCCACCGTGGTACACCCTTTGAACCAGTTGTTAGAGAACAACCATCAATGGAAATGGACGGAACAATGCGAAACCGCATTCTACAACGTGAAAGAAATGATCACCTCAGAGCAAGTATTAACACACTATGATCCCAGTCTGCCACTGAGGCTTGCTTGTGATGCATCCCCTGTGGGAATTGGTGCCGTGCTATCCCACGTGATGAATGATGGGACTGAGCGACCCATTGCTTTTGCTTCTAGGACACTAACAAAAACTGAGCAAGGGTACGCGCAAATTGACAAAGAAGCTTTGGCAATAATCTGGGGAGTCAAGAAATTCCATGTGTATTTGTTTGGCCGATCTTTCACCCTGTATACTGATCATCAGCCGTTAACATCCATCTTCCACCCACACAAGAGCATTCCAGTGGTTACGGCAGCCCGGCTTCAGCGCTATGCATTATTCTTGGCTGGATATGACTACCAGATCGAGTACAAGAACACTAAAGTGCATAGCAATGCAGATGGCCTTTCCCGGCTGCCACTTAAAACCGAAGAGAGAGCAGAAGAAGTTGTGGATCCAGTTAATGTTTTCAATATGATGCAGTTTGAGCCGTTACCCATCACAGTTGACAATGTCCGAAGAGAAACCCAAAGGGACCCTGTCTTGAGTCAAGTCCATGAGATGGTGACTAAAGGATGGCTAAGCAGCCATGTTCCTGTACTGGACCCATTCTACGCTCGCAGGGATGAGATAACAGTACACTCAGGCTGTTTGATGTGGGGAATCAGAGTCATAGTACCTCCAAAACTTCGTCCACAAGTGCTTGAAGAACTCCATCAAGGACATCTAGGAGTGGTGAAGATGAAGGCCCTAGCGCGAAGCTACATCTGGTGGCCAGGGATCGACAAGGAAATTGAGGAAACCGCGAAGACTTGCTCGGGTTGCCAGCGAATGCAGGCTGAACCTAGTACCGCACCTGTACATCCTTGGGAATGGCCATCGTCACCCTGGCAGCGAATCCATATTGATTTTGCTGGACCTTTCCTCGGCTGCATGTTTTTAATTGTCATGGATGCCCATTCTAGATGGTTGGAAATAGAGAAAATGAAAACCACGACCTCAACCAAAACCATCGAGAAACTGCAAAGCTTATTTGCTAGATATGGTGTGCCATCCCAGTTAGTGAGTGACAATGGGCCACAGTTCAAATCTGAAGAGTTTCAGATGTTCCGCAAGAGAAATGGAGTCAAACATCTGACATCTGCTCCATACCACCCTGCCACCAATGGTCTAGCCGAACGCTGTGTGCAGAGTTTCAAATCAGCCATGAAAAGTGAAACGGAAGTAAAACCCCTGAGCATTAAGCTGGCAACGTTCTTGCTAGCTTACAGAAATACCCCCCATTCAACCACTGGAGAAGCGCCATCTCAGCTATTTTTGGGAAGACGATTACGTACTCGACTGGACTTGTTGAAACCAGACCTCCGCTTGAAGATAAGCAACCGTCAGATAGACCAAACCGTCACGAAGGGTGGTGCTGTAACCAGAGAATTCTCCATCGGTCAGACAGTGATAGCACGAAATTACACTGGTAGTACAAAGTGGGTACCTGGCATCATCCGCACACAACTTGGGCCCCTTTCTTACGAAGTAGAAGTCAAACCTGGCCTAGTGTGGCGTCGACACACAGACCAACTGAGGGATACCAGCATTCCAGTAACACCAAGCAGCAACCCTGTTACCCAGACCTCAGAACTTCCAATCCAGGTTGAGAGTCGTGAGGACCCAGTGTCTGTAGCCAGTGAGCAGCCAGCAGCCAGCGACTTGGAGACTGATGTTCTGCCACCAAGTCCAGTGGCTGACCCTGCAGCCAGCAGTCCACCAAATTTGAGTGAACCTGTTCCTGTTAGACGATATCCAGTCCGAGTGCGGAAGCCCCCAGCTAGGCTGGATTTATGAACTTTGAAGTGACATTAAGACTGTGCTTATTTCAATAGGCGTGTTGTGTTTGACTTAACGTTTCAGATCCTTATTAGTTACCATATTGCATGCACTAGCTAGTGGGGAGGAGTTGTGGTGTTTTTGGCCAGCGGCCAATACACTTTGAGCATGCGCACTTATGCGCCATTCCGGAACGTAGTCCGTTCGAATCAAAGACATGACACTGTTGCCTAAGTTTACTGATGACAGAATGATTTTAAGGCTATAATGACGTGGTCGTAAGGCTGGGTTCCTCTGTACTGCGCAATTTCTAATGATATTATTACTTAATTACTTTTGAAATTGATGTCTTATGTAATACCTCTGAGTATGAGTCTGGTGATGGAATAGCATCTTGTGAGTTGCAGCCAACAACACAAGCATAGCTGTTTTCTTTGTCCCTATAACTTTCTGCACAGCCTGAAGAAAAACGAATATATAAACGCCAATTTTGTCTAAAAAACAATGAGGTAAGGAATAGTGAAGTTCTTTTAGTATAGGGTGGGGGAGGGGAGAGTCACATGTCCCTGGTCTGAATTTCAAAACCCTGTGTTTCACGTATTGATGTAAAAACCATGTCTCTGTCATGTCAGCAACTATTCTGCCTCTGTATTTGCATGTGATGGTATTTGTTGCTTGTGCAGCTTCAGTCCTGTTTTTGCACCATTTTTCACCACTTCAGCTGTCTTTAGTTACTGTTTCAAGGCCATGTTGCTTGTCGGAATTAATCTTGAGCCTCTAGAATGTATTCATTCACCAAAAGTGGGGTATTCTTAGGTGAAAACAGTTTTATGAGAAGTAAGGACATGAACCTTTAAAAGAAGGAGAAAGTTGCAAACCTTCCAGTTCCCTGCCCCATTTTGCAGGGTTTTCATTAAGAATTCTACTAGCAGGAGAAAGTTGTAACGTTACAGGAGAATATTTTGAAAGAGGCTTCATGTCTGAATAAAAAAAAACCATAAGCTACAGTCGGATAATTCTCTGATCTCCGATGCCTAATGAACACCTTGTCTTGTATAGTGGGGGGGGGGGGGTTACATTTTGAAGTCGAAAAGGGAATGAATGCCATTGAGGGAATATCATATTTCCAAGCAACGAAAATTATCAAAGAATATTTCTAAAACGGACACTGATGAATTTGGGATCTAATCTATACTATTGGCTATGCTTTGAGGCGAGATTGTCTCTCTCCAGAACGCACCTTCCAGTAATCTTAGCTTGATTGGGTCTGGTTAGACGCTGAATTATTACCATACAATTCTTCACAAAGGTAATGTAAAATTCTACTTATAAGCTTTATACGCGTAATTATCGAATATTTATCGCAAGTTGCACAAGTTTAGATATTAAAAGATGTTCTCAGTAAACTTCAGTTTCAGGGGAGGTAAAAGAACTACTCGAGAAAACCAAGAAAAGTACGTTTAATCGGTAAAAAGAACGTATTTTATACCTGCTTTACACGCTTGAGTATAATTCTTTGTGGGGCCTCCGTTCAGCTGTTCGATCACAGATAGTCTACACCCTTGTTTACAAGCAAGCAAAGGCTCCTCCTATGAAATATAAGCATCAATACGATAGAAATCACTCCAGTTTCGGACAGAAAAAGCAAGAACAAACGCATGAAGTTGGGGATGTTCGTTGGATTCCATGTGTACACTGCATGGTCCGATATTTACAAGACAAAAAAATTGCACAACAAAACAACTTGGGAATGATTCTTCAAACTCACCTTTGGATAAGTGTGCAACGGGTAGCTTCGCTCACAACTCTTCTTACACTTATCTAAGATACCTAAACCCTCATCGGCCAAAATTTGCTCCGAGATCAGAAGCGAAACTAACGCGGATAAAAGACACAAACTTCTCGCCATTTTGTCTCGCAATGTTTCTTTCTATTCGCAATATATAATAGTCACGTGACTTAGCGAGGAGAACAGGTTTACAGTCAGCGGATTCTCGCTAAAAAAAATGGCGGATCAAAAAACTTGGAAAAGCTTATAAATATTCATCGCAGTCGCGGATATAATTAAAAGTGCTCATCCGCAACTTGATTAATATATCGCGCATTTAATTTTCTTTTAGGTAGATTGTTATTATGTCGGAAGGAAAGCGGGCTCCTGGTCTGTTTTATAGATTAATAACGGCGTGTTTGTATGGCATTTGTTCATTTTTTATTGTGGTTATCAACAAGACTGTTTTGACAACGTACAAGTAAGTAGATTACAACGGTTGTGGCTTAAGGCGATCCTTGACGCCCAAACTGATAATCTGTGTTGATATCTTTATTTTCTATAGATTTCCTTCTTTTCAATGTTTGGGACTCGGTCAGGTAAGTAAAGATTTCACAAGTTGTGTATGCGCTGGTTATACGTTTACCTAAATTTATTGCTTCTAGTTCATTCTGGGTCCTGAAAATTAATTTTATGTCTCCAATTTATATGTATCCTAGATTAACCGACATTCACGCTAAATTCGAAATTTCTTATCTTAAGAAAACCATTTAAAACAAGTCATAGAATAAGATTTTGTTCTTGTAAATTCAAACAGCCTGTTTAAATTACAGAAAAAGGAGTTGTTATCCTATAATTTGTTTTAAATTTTTTTCGTAAATTAAAAAAACTTTTTCTTAAATCGAGAGATTCGGAGCAATCTCGAATTTAGAGTAATTGATTGACTTCTAGGACAAACATTTACCTTTGGGCATGCAGTTACTAAAACAAAGTCACCCTATAGTTTGTGTGAAATTGTGTGAGATTGCTGCATAAATCATAAAACTCATCAACAATAGATTAGTGTTGGTAAGATCCCTGGAAAGATGGTGGGGCCACAAGCACAAGAGCCGAGCATGTAGGGTAACCGTGACAACACCGTGGGTAGCAACCACCAGGCACCATCATGCTGAAAAAACAGTGAAACAATGTTACTTACCTCATACTTACCAAAGAGAGGGAGAGAGGGCAGGGAGTGAGGTTACAGGGCACAATCAGAACGGTTAAAGAGCACCACGAGAGAATGAGTTGACCTCTACAACCGAGCTGTAAGAACACCCCCCCCTATCCACCGCAGACCACTTGACCCATCTGCATGCCTGCTATCAGGGGGTGGGGGGTAGAGGGCCGCTGACCAGCAGTGTTTGCATTGTTTTGCATTTAACATAGTTTAAATAATAACATTTAACCACAATGGTCTTTGTGGAAATCTGGTGAGAATACTGAAAATTAGATACAAGCATAGGCAAATGTTGGGGGCAACCTTGTTTTACCATGCAGACAGAAAGGTTCCCTCTGCATCTCCTCCAAAGAGGGCAATTTCAGTTTTCTCCAAAGCCCTTCATGGATAGATATCTGGTAGCTCCACAGCTGGTGATTTTAAGCTTTTTTACCGAGGAGGGTATTGTCTGAAATAGATGCCTTCTTGGCAGTTTTTTCAACTTTTGACATGACCCAGGTAGTAAAAATCTGCAAACACTGCTGAAAAGAGAGCTTTAAAATGATAAAATTAACAAGTTTGATAGTGATCTGGTGAGTAAGAAATATGAAGACACCACTATGCAAAGTTGTAAAATCTTATAGAGATTTGTAAGGTGGGGGAAGCTAAATAGCCCTCCAGCATACAAATTTGTCGCTTTGCAGAACAGTAACTTTGCTCCCTTCAAACGTATCACTTTCAAACTTAGCAAACTTGTTTGTTAATGTCCAGGCAGACTTTTCAGTGTTGTCAATTCAATTTTGGCTAACGATCACCATCAAAAGTTGAAAAACCATGAAAAGGTCAGCTATTGTAATGTGAAGTGGGGTCTGATGAACATTTTCTTCTGATAGGCATGGATCTCACCACCATTTTTAAAGCTGATCAAATCATCAAAATTTGAATCAGAATAAAAAAGTCCCAGTGATGCCCACTGTCAAGTTCAGTGCATTTATCTCTTTTCTTCACCGACAGATGCTTGCCACAGTCATTGTCCTGTACATCCTTAAGCTAGGTGGCATTGTCAATTTTCCAGGTTATTCATTGTCAATTTTGTACAAGGTACGTGTCAATTCTGAACTTACTCAACAGGGCTGGAGAGGAAAAATGATGGAAAACCTTGTGTGACAAGCGTGACAATAAGTTTGTTTGAAAAAACCTTCGGCCAAACTTCACTTTCCTTTAAACAGATCTTTTTGTAAAAGACCAGAAAACATTCATGTTAGTGAAGATCACGTCAAGACATGTACGAAATAACTTTGTCATGTTCGTCACGCACAAGGAATTTGCCGTCCTCTTCTTCCTGCCATCCTGTTGCATAAACTCACTGATAATACTATTTATAACAGCGCATTCCATTAGGATGACCTGGATCAGGATCACTGATTCAATATCACTCATATCATAGCACATCAATGGAAATGACGAATGCACCCTGGGGAAGGGTGAACTCATTGGTTCATTAAATGTACCACCCTCATCCAAGTGATCTTGGATCACTGATCCTGGTGCGGATGATCATAAAGAAACACACCCTAAATCAGTCCTTGTGGTTAACTCTTTAAGTCCCAATAGTGACCAACATCAATTTTCTCCAAACAATATCCATACAATGTCAAGAGATTAGGTTATGAGAATTAATAAAATGATCACCTAAGAGAAAATGCTTTTATCTTTTATCAAACTCTCTCAACTTATTCTTTAAAGAAATGTATAGAGATGAGTTTGGAGAATTTGCTTGTGGATATTGCGGCTTAAAGGATTAACCCTTTGACCTGTAAGAGTGACCAACATCTAACTTCTCCTTGTGGTAGCAGCAGGGTTTGTACGCATCTTGAAAACCCTTGAATTTTAGAGTCCTTGAAATTCTCCTGTATTCATTTTGGTCTTTGAAAGTCCTTGAATTTTAATTGAGGAACATTTTCAAACCTCCAAAAAACTTTGGCAAATACCAGCTTGAAGCCAACAGAATAATAATAATAATAATAAAAACAAAAATTTGGAGTATGTGTTAAAAGTAACAAATTAGGTTAAATTGAAATTTAAAACTGTGGTCCTTGTAAGTCCTTGAAATGTCTTTTTATTTTATATGGAAGAAGTGTACAAACTGTGTAGCGAGGCACATGAGAGGTGAGGTTCCATAACAACGTGGGTGGAGTTGTTCAACACCCAGTTACCAATAATCTTGGGTTAACTGCAAGCAGAGTGTATAAGTTGTTATGGTAACCAAACCTTGATTTGCACTGTCTTTTGAACAACTCACCCCAGGCTAGAATATATAACTGTGATTGTTTCTCAACCTGTATCTTGGAGACCCATATAAGTAGCAATCTTTGCAGACTTATAATTGCACTTTCTGAAGGTCTCTTGTAGCCGCATGAGGTTGTTTTGTCACCTCCAGAAGATTTTTCTCACTTGCAGTGCACAAATTTTGAGAACCCAAAAAGGGTTCATGAAATAAATTCTCTCTACAGCCAAATGCCATCAACGTTGCAAATACATTGTCAAAAAAAATTTTCACCCTACTCTTGTCACCTTTGAGTGATCAGTCAAGCAATCAACAAAGCATTGCCCTCTGACTTTGATTTTGGTGGGAAATTAGATTAAAAAATCCTTCATGTGGGGCAGGTTGACCTCTTGTGACTGAGTCACCCCAGGGGGTGACTATAACCAGCAGTTTGAGGTCTTTACTAAACTAATATACCCTGACATTGGGCTAATCTTGACTGTAGATTGTATTATTGCAACATTACTGATAAGAAAAAATATTTACTGGAAATGCATTCTATCTTTAGCCTGTTTCAACTTGATATTACTTTGTTTCAAAGCTAGCTAGTACTCGAGAAGGATAATTGCGTTCAGGTATTTTTTATATGTGCAAATATTATTTCAGGTGTGGCCCCTTCCATTGTTGTATGTTGGAAATCTTGTATTTGGATTAGGAAGCACAAAAAGGCTTAAGTAAGTTTTTAGTGAAAATTTGAGGTAACAATAAACTAACAAGTTAGCAATTATTATAGTTTGAACTTCAAAAAAATAAAATCAAAGATGATCCTTTAATACAGACAGTGGTGTGTGCTGAATTTTGTATTTTATGACAACTTTTGATCATGAGTTCCCATGAGATTAAGTACTCATTGGCCACCATAGATATACACAGGAGGTAAATCCTATTGGGCACAATAGGAGTAATAACAATAACATCTTACACATGAAATTTTTAGAATTTTCCCTGTGTTTTCACAATTCTTGTGAAAATTGACATTTGTTTTCTCAGGCCCCCACAAGAAATAGTCTTTGGTGTTATTACAGATTATTATATCTATAGCCCTTGAAAAATGTAAAAAAGAATGTGATATTGTTTAGATTATTCTGGTACAAGGTTTTTGTCCTCTGAAAATAAAAATTACTCAATTTCCTTTCGGATTCCATCTTAAAGGGTAGCTGCCCAGCAAGAAAATCTACTTGTGCCAGACAACGGGGCACATTTTTGTTTGAGCCCTAGCGCCCAGCTACTGCTGGTGCTGCTGTAGCTGCTGTTTTTAATATTGTTGTGATAAATAGCTTGTTACTCAAACTTTCTTCACTTCAGCCTTCCAATGTTCACTGTTCTACGGC
Organism: Porites cylindrica; assembly: GCA_964035525.1. Taxonomy (NCBI): domain Eukaryota; kingdom Metazoa; phylum Cnidaria; class Anthozoa; order Scleractinia; family Poritidae; genus Porites; species Porites cylindrica. Next base: position 3,034,262 of record OZ037788.1, on the reverse strand, counting down.
GTTTTTCAATTCTTTTCACGATGTTAGGAGAGACGTTTATTTTAGGGTAAGTTACTAGTTAAATGTTTCTCAAACTTAAGTATTTTGTGGCTCATCAATTGAAAAGTATCTTCATTTTATGTATTCAGTGTAATTTGCATTGAAATGCAGCCTGACATTTTGTCTCCCTTTGTTTTTAGATCAAAGGCTGAACCACGGGTGCAGGCCACAGTGTTTCTTATGATACTGGGTGCTCTTGTGGCAGCAAGGTAAATAACACAGCCTGAAAGACAGAGCCAGAGGGCTTTAGGGACTATAGCACCCCAACTTTCCTAACAATGAAATTTTCTTTTGTTTTGGGAAACAAACCTAACAATTATTTTAGGAGGGAAAGAAAGGATTATACTTATTCCAGTCATTCTAGCCATCCCAGTCATCCTAGCCATCCCAGTCATCCCAATCATCCTATGTTATCCTGATCATCCCAGTCATCCCAGTCATTCTAGTCACCTCAGTCATCCCTGTCATCGTACTCATTCTACACATCTCAGTCATCCTAGTCATCCTAGGCATCCAGGAGTAAATATGAAGCGAGCCTTCTCTATTTCCGGTGCTTTAATTTGGAACAGTATTCCACTTTCTATGAAAACACTTTAAAAAAATCAATTCAAAAGCGAACTAAAGAGAAAACTCTTTGAAATACTGGAAAAAGAGGACGACTATATTAGAGTTTCTGATATTACAAGGCAATTCTCAAAATCGTGACATGGTGTGCTTCCGTATGAAGTACAGTCTGCCTTCCTGTCTCACTCTGGCTATAAACCACATCCCAGGTGGAAATCTTATTAAGATCTTAACAAGATTCTTACCAAGATCTTAACAAGTATCTTATTAAGATTCTTGTAAGATCTTGTAAGATTCTTGTAAGAATCTTACAAGATCTTGTAAGAATCTTGTAAGATCTTGTAAGAATCTTAACCAAGATCTTACAAGATAAGTTCCAAGATCTTACAAGAATCTTAACAAAGATCTTGTAAGATCTTAAAAGATCTTAATCAAGATTCTTGTAAGACCTTTTAAGATCTTACAAGAATCTTACCAAAACCTTACAAGATCTTGTAAGAATCTTGCAAGATCTTATAAGAATCTTATAACCAAGATCTTACAAGAATCTTAACAAAGATCTTGTAAGATCTTAATCAAGATTCTTGTAAGACCTTTTAAGATCTTACAAGAATCTTACCAAAACCTTACAAGATCTTGTAAGAATCTTGCAAGATCTTATAAGAATCTTATAACCAAGATCTTACAAGAATCTTAACAAAGATCTTGTAAGATCTTAATCAAGACTCTTGTAAGACCTTTTAAGATCTTACAAGAATCTGACCAAAACCTTACAAGATCTTGTAAGAATCTTGATTAATAGTAAACTTGTAGAGATCTTGGTTTGAACTGTAACTAGAATCTTAACAACTTCTTTCGCAATGTTTTCAAGATTTTGTCTCTGAAGTTCTAGATTTTGCAAGAGCTTGGTCAAGATTCTAACACAATCTTGCAAGATGAAAAAAAGGTATTGTTGAGAGAGCTTTCAACTTTCTTGGTCAGGATTCTGGAATGTTTCCTTGACAATAGATCAAGACCTGATTCTTTAAAAAGGAGTCCCCCACATCAATTGCAAAGACTTTCTCAGTCAATCTCCATGTTTGGTGTTAATTTATTTGCCTCATTAATTAAAAATAGTGAATTCAAGAAAAAGTAACATTGCACTACTGAAACATATATATATATGTATTTTTAAAAAAATTATTAAGTCAAGATACTGGATTTTGAAAAAAAAAGAATAGTTTCTTAATTTAACATTTTACTCATTAAAAGGTATGCCTGACAAAAAATCCTTCCACAAAACAAGCTATTTTTAATTCAAATGTACACATTTTTAATATACTCTAGTTCAGAAACAAAACAGAAAGGGCAGACTATTAGTTCAAGTCCAGTACGCAGCGTGCAAAGAAAGTCGTGTCCGATAGCCCGGGGCTAGTGGATTTTGCTATCGGGCTAGTGATTTTTGCTCTTAACTTGCTGGACGGGTAAGTGCTGTTGTTCGGGGAAATTCAAATTGCAGAAGGACTGTAATCAATCCTGCTTAACAAAAAGGGTTTGGGGCTAGTGAAAATGACATGTGGGCTAATACATGCTAGCTACAGCTTGCCTGAATGGCAGGCTGTAAAACTGACTTTCTTTGCACTCTGAGTATGACAAAGTACACCCCTGTAGCAAAAACACCATAATGTCATTTGTATCTTTCAATGAATTGGCATCGCGTAGTTTTAATTATCTTTTTTTAATCATGCTATTTTACCAGTTACTTAAACAATGTTCAATAGGCCAAAACTGCCATTTGCACCAAGAGGTCATGTGACATTGTTTTTATGAAAATGAAAGTTATATGATTTTGCCTTCGAAAAACGATTAGTGGGTCATATCTTATATAAAATAATAGTTACTTGGTTTTTCAAAGCCGCACCATTTTCTTAAAATGATTACATGACCAAAATGCGACTTTTAAAATTGTGAAGTATCCCTTTCTGAACACAAATTGTGCACATAAACTTCAAGGAAAATATTGAAAATATGTGCCAAAGTTTACAGCACATCTGAGCATAACTATCACACATTTAACAAGATATAAGCTAAAAGTAGTTTTGGCCGCCATGTTGGAGGGCATACTTGCCCTCCAACATGCCGGCCAATACAAATCATACTACTTTGTGCCATAAATATCTCCCTTGAATGCGTTTACTCTCAAATTTCAGTTCAGGCTGTTGTATGATAATTTTTACGTGCTCTGTCAATTTTTGGCATCAGCAAGATTCCAACTCATTGTTTAAAGGAAGCATTGGTCACATGACATCTTAGTGCAAGTGGCCTACTCATTGGATTTGTCCATCTACATGTATTTCCTCCACAAAAATCAAGGAAAAGAAGAGAAAAAACAAAACATTATAAGTTTTGTTAGTTTATAAATACTATGAAAGAAAATTGTGAATTACTATGTAGATTATCACACCTTTTTATAAAATGGACTCTAATCATTGCTAGTTGTTTTGTGACCTTACTATTGGAGCAATGATATTAAGATTACATGTACCAGAAGCTTACAACCTTATGCAACTTATACTATGAATTGAAGTTCAAATAAACAAACCTACAGGCTGTATTCTAATATTTTATATGTAAGTTCAAGTCTCAAGTCCTTATGAATTAACTGAAAATTTATTGCTTCTAACCTGTATAGTAGCCATTAGAAACTTTACTTATTATGCTATTTCTTCTCCTGTCTAACATTGGTCTTGACAAGTCTGCTATAACCTTGTAGCGCCAGAACATACAGTTTTCAGAGTATTCCATTGACTATTTGCAACAAAGAGTACAGTTATTTCGATCTGCAGTAAACAAAAAGCAGCAAAAAGGGATCTGATCAATGGCATATCTTTGCATGCATCTTTGAACTTTATAAGGATATTTACGCAAAGTTATTGGAAAACATACCTTTCCACATTAATCCAGCTGAGTAAACTCACTTGCAAACATGCTTTATGTGAACACAAACTTCGCAATTGATCACTTTGTCTCGAAAATAACACGGATAATGGAAAGACGGTCTTACGAAAATACTTTGTTGCTTGTGAAGTCCGCGTGAATTTGAACTATTTAACGGAAGTTCATTTCACACTTTTCTATTGGTTCAAAAGCCGCACGTGACAAAGTAAATCAAATCGCGCATGTGCCAAAGGCACACGTGGAGGCCTGGGAAACAAGAAAACATGGCGACTAATGCGATGTGCTCCCGTTTGGGTCTAAATAGCAGTTATTTTCAGCGTTAATTAAGATGAACCAACGCATTTGAAGTGTTGAGAGCAAGAGGTAAACTTAACGTTGTTCTTTTAAGTTGGGAAAGAAAATGTTGGACTACATTATCAATCAAAGAACTGCGACGAAAAACGTGTTGTGGCTGTTGTTCATGTTGGACGGATCCATGTTGGACAAAGCTCACAGCTTAGTGTATGGAAATCTGATCTAACCAAAGACACCTTGATCACATCATTCATTAGTTGAACGAACTCTACCAAAAGGAAGCTCAAAAAGCATGCAAAGCAAGGAACTGTTCGCATGTTCAAGTGGACTTTCGACCTACGAGGAACGGTAAATCCAAGGAACACATTGCAGTAAGAAACAGTTATAAAAATGGAAATGATCCTTGCAGTAAAATGGACATTATCGAAAAGGTTGAGCAAGTACCTGAAAAAATTAAAGGCTTGATCGGGAATCGAATCCTGACCTAGCTATGCGATTGATCGGATGCAATCGTTTAACCATTAAAATTATCAAGCCAGCTGGAGAGCTGGCCATGGTGAGCTAGTGTACCCAATGGTGGAAATGACATGAATGGAAATAATTGAGCTTTCATGAAATGACAATTTTTTTTGGACATGTGGATATAGATATGAAAGTAGAAATGATCCTCACAGTTAAATAAATTACCCATGCAGATGAAAAAGAACCATACAGAAAATTCAGAATAGGAGGTACTTGTATATATTTCAGTTTATAAAATAACTCAGATAGTACGTGCGCTCTGATTAGCCGAGAGGCGTGTTTGCATGAGAGTATGTAAGCATGGTTGTGACGTCAATATGTTTTGCTTTTTGCGCGCTAATCACGCAGGCAAGAATTTAAAAAAGGTTTTGAGTTGAAAAATTAGTCGACAAGTTTAGTTTATTTACCTATTTCCTCGTCGGCTGAAACTTGAAAAATCTTTAGAAACATGCTGTGTCAAGTTTTTTTTTGCTTGAGCTGACATTTTAAGTGAGAAAAGCATCTTATTTGGAAAACAAGGACTGATTAACTGTACAAGCTTCGAGTACAAGACTTCACGACTGGTAACAATTTCTCTTTTAATCAGTGCTCTAAACAACAGAGTTTTGCTATTTTTCTTGGGAAAGTTATTTCATAAAAGCACTAGAAAATATTTTTTCCTGTGTTTGCACTCGCAGGGCTGGGAGAATTCTTGACCGTTATGCAAACCCTCAACTGCGTCTTGGGTTTCAATAACTGTCTCGAATTCTCCCAACCCCTCTTATGTTTATATCAGGCTATGCAAACACAGAAAACGTTTTCTATTGCTTAAATGGTTTTTATATAATCTTTGCAGAATCGCTTCGTCGTCAAATATTGAAAATTAACTTTATATTACTTCATGTATCTATATATAAGTAATTCAGTGTTACTGCTATTGAAAAAAAAGTTTTTTATCTGAGTGGAAACAAGCAAGATTTGTGTTTTGCTAGAATGCCAAACTTTGTGGAAAGAGAGTAGTGGACTTGTTGTAGCCTTATGATCTATGTTTTTCCTTTTCTTGCACTAATTTCTTAAAACTCTGTATTTTCTATTTTTGGTATTGATCCTGTAAAAACATACCTTTCTTATTGTTGTTTCTAGTTCTTATTGCTGTCACTTGTAGAACATGGCCACGAATTCTTGGCTTTCCCGGCTTCTGGTTTTCTGGCCGGGAAAGCCATGAAATGCCAGCCTATTTTTTAGCATGGCCAAAAAAGTCACGCTTCTATGGCCAGGCTTACCTCAAAACCCTGGCCTTGACCGGGCTTACCAGGCTTTTCCACGCCACGCTTTCCTGGCAAGCCCAGCCAAGACCTTGGCAATGGCCGGGCTTGCTATGCGTTTGACCGCACTCCTGATGCAAGGGTTGTAAACATGTAATTTATAAACAAGGTTTTAAAAAATGAAAAACAGACACAGAAAGTGGAACACACAAGATTCAAATGAAATTCAATAGGGTTTTAAATTTGCACTCAGGAGTTGCAATAAGCTAAATTCAGAGGGCAGCTGCTTTTATGAAGGAAACAATATTTTTTAAATCTGTGTTTAACTATACAGCTCTTGGGTTAAGCTTAATGGGGCTAGTATCCTAAACCCTCTCTGATCTGTTTATTGAGGGAATTAAACTGGAATTGACACTGTTCTCTCTCTCTTTTCAATGAAATCCCAGGTAGTTTAGGCTAAGCCTGGTTCCAATCATTTTTTAAAATATTACAGGGTTAACAGTGGCTTATTTTCAGCCAATCGACCAGTATTCCGCCTTATGTAATTAAGATCTAGACTAAGATTGTATAATTATTTTTGAAAGTTGATCCTAGTAAGATCTTGACTTATTCCAAACTTTCATTTACAATAATAATAATATAAGTTTTCATTTAAAAGAGATGTTATTGAGGCTCATCCTTGGTGTGAGCTAGAAACTGCTACACTTGCAGATGATGTAAAACAAACTTTTAAGATAACTTTTAAGAAGACAACAAAATGAAATCTAGAAAAACGTAAATACAAAACAAAGAAAAAGTTCAAAGGTTACACCGACATAAACGCGTTATTAATAAATTTTTATGGTACGTTTTGCAACTTCAATTCTGATTATAGGATTTGTTCTTAATAAAATCGGCAACATGATTTAATACAACTCAATCTCTTTAAGAGGGCCATGCAGATCTGAGTTAGTTGAAAACTTAATTTTGGCACCTTTATTATTTAAGTTCTTGTTAAGTTCTTATTAAGTTTTTTTTTTAAATCTTAGAGTTTCTTACTAGGAAATTTTTATTAAGATTTTTACAGTAACTTAACAAGATCTTATTAAGATTTTATTAAGTTGCTGTAAAAATCTTAGTAAAAATTTCCTAGTAAGAAACTCTAAGATCTTATTAAGATCTTATTAAGTTACTGTAAAAATCTTAGTAAAAATTTCCTAGTAAGAAACTCTAAGATCTTATTAAGATCTTATTAAGATCTTAATAAGATCTAGTAAGATCTTAAGGATGACAAAGACATTAAGATATTGACAAGATCTTATTAAGAAATCTTTTAAGATATGATATCTTAATAAGATCTTACAAGAACTTAATAAGATCTTAATCTTAATAAGCATCTTACAAGATTCTTACAAGATCTTACAAGATCTTACAAGATCTTAATAAGATTTCCACCTGGGATGACAAACTAGATTGCTTCTAGGATTGTTCGTTTAACATATATATATATATATATATATATATATATATTTATACAATTTTCCTTTTTCTCTTTTACCCGCCTCGAATAGCCTTCGCTAATTGCGGGCACAAGCTTTGTAAGCTATATTTAATTTGAAATAAACTTGTTGTTGTTGTTGTTGTTGTTGGAATCATCATAGTTATCCCAGTCAATGCTAGCCATCCCAGTCATCCCAGTCATCCCAGTCATCCTAGTCATCCTAGTCATCCTAGTCATCCCAGTCATTCTTGTCATCACATACAGTTATCCCAGTCATTCTTGTCATCACATACAGTTATCCCAGTCATTCTAGTCATCCCAGTCATCCTCATCATTCCATTCTTCCTAGTCATCCCTGCAGTCATCCTAGTCACCCTAGTCATCCTTGACATCCCAGTTACCCTAGTCATCCCATTCAACCCATTCAACCCAGTCATTCTGGTTATCCCAGTTATCCTAGTCTATCCCAGTTATCCTAGTCATTCCAGTAATCCCAGTCATCCCAGTTGTCCTAGACATTGCGGTCATCATAGAGTACCGAAGTGTGACGTCATAGAAAATGAAATTTGTGAAATTATGGGATTTGTTAAGATATTCTGAAAGAACAACGTTTAAGACGCCTACTCGCCAAAAATTAGCAATTTGGGGCAGATTGTCTCTGAGATATTAGCCCCTTTATGCTCCGATGACTCCATACAAATCCTTCTAAATCTTACCTGGTTCCTAATCTTATGAACCAAGCCAAATTTAGAAGGATTTGTATGGAATCGTCACAGCATAACTGGGCTAATATCTCAGAGACAATTGGCCCTGAATTGCTAATTTTTGGCGAGTAGGCGTCTTGGACGTTGTTCTTTCAGAGTATCTTAACAAATCCCATAATTTCACAAATTTCATTTTTATGATGTCATCACTTTTGTACTCTATAGTCATCCCATTTATTACAGTCATCACCCTTTGTCCCCTGGATGGCCCTGAGTGCAATCGCTGCTTGTGATCCTCGGCAAATTCTGACCTTTTTTTTTTGTGGTTTTAGTGATGACCTTGCATTTGATGCAACAGGTTACACATTCATTCTGATTAACGATGTCCTTACAGCAGCAAATGGTAGGAAGTATTTTATTAATTCACCTTTTTTATTTCTTATAAAAAAATGTAGTTGATTTATTTAATTTATGTCAAGCGCTATTGAAACTTCATGCCCTATTATTTTAGTTATAAGAAGGGCTGTCAATAGATTTCCAGGTACCGGGTTTATGTTATTTTATAGTGATTATAGTCAGGGGCAGATCCAGGATTTTTTTTAGAAGGGGGTGCACTCGTCTGTTGCGCTACTTCAACACCAATAAACCAAATAGTTTTTCATTTTTTGCAGAATACCAGTTGTATTAGAAAACCGCAGGTCATCTCGAGTGGGGGGGTGCGCACCCCCTGCACTCTCCCCCTAGATCCGCCCCTGATAGTGATCAGCATCAAATTTCTCCTTGTAATATCAATACTTTGTTAAACAGAGTGGTCATGAGAATTATGGACATGATCACACAAGACAAATTGCTTGATATTTTATCAACTTCTCCCCACTATTTCTGTAGGAAATGAATAGGGGCAACAAATGAGAATTCAAATTTTGATCTTAGGGTTCAAAGGGTTAAATAGCTAGGAAGTCCCTTTGGTTCTACTTTCCTCTTTTTTTCTAGTATGAAAGTATTCGAGGGTAATGATCTCACAGGACCCCCCCCCCCCCCCCCCATTCCTTTGTAACAGCCCCTGCCGTAGTGTTACTATACCAAGCCAGGTTGCCTTTATAGGGGTTTTATATCTTTATTTTAATGCTGGTCGTTTTGTTTAGGTGTTTATGTAAAGAAAAAGTTAGAGTCAAAGGTGAGTTATAAAATTCGACTTAAATAAAATTATTGTTAACATTTTAGTCCATAGGTCTTGAATGACAAATACATGCACAGGATGTTCAAATGTAGCCTTGATTAATACTTAAGTCTGAGGTAAGAATAGTGGGGACACTTTCACTGAATGCTGTATTCTACCGTCTTGTTCATCTCCTCGCCCTCCCAATGTTGTATATCACAGTTAACTCACCAAATCTTGTACACCAGCATTACAAGGGCGAAAAGATAATTAATTGTCCCAGCAATTTTGAAGTGAGACTGTAGTCTTCTTTAATTATTTCTACAGGTAGTTTCGCGAGTGAAATCATTAACCCATTCCTTTACTTGAGAGAGGCGATCGTTCGCGTCTCGTTATTTGATTCGTTGTAGTATCTCTGAGAAAAAAAAAAAGGTGATACTACTCGTATTCCAGGAGGTAATCCTATACTAAATCGGTGTTGTTAGAGACAGTTTGAAAAAGAGCTTGTCTGCATTTTGTGATAATTAACTGTTATTTCCTTTCGATGAGGTAAAGAGGTTAAAAGCTCTCCTAACAAATATTTTTTCTTTATTAGGATCTGGGCAAATATGGTTTGTTGTTTTATAATGCCATATTTATGTTCGTTCCTGCTGTCATTATTGCTTATGCCACTGGAGAACTTGATAAGGTGAGACGATATTTCGCGCACTCGCTTGGGTAGACATAGCGCCTCTGATTGGTCGAGCTGCGAGAGAAGTTTTTTTAACCAATCAGAAGCAATGCCCAGATGTGGGTAGTGACGCGTCATCAGAATGGAATTTCTACGCTTGTTGCTCAGACGTCATTTTCGCGGGGAAACCAGTGGTGACGTCGCAAAATGTCGACTGTTTTCTCAGGCTGCTTAAAACGTCGCGTCAGAACATTTCACGTCTTAGTCATGCTGCGACAGCAATGAAATAGACTAGTGACATGCGCGTACATAATTGTTGTTTTGCTTATTAAACCTGTTACTTTTTGAACGCTTTCGTTACCGTCATAGTCGTTGTTGCATAAGCTCCCTACTGACGCGACATTTCGTGCGCTCTTCTGCTTTGCCCCCTCCACTCAAAACGCTGCATCAGGACGGCCATTTTTCAACGCTCTTGTCCGTCGCATCCTTCGTTGCTAAAGCTCCTTAATTCTGAACAAAAAAGTGTATTTTCCTCTCGCAAAACTCATCCCGTTCTCTTTCTTTGAGTAAAACAAGTGACTACCGTATTTATTCGATTAACCGCCCTGGGCGCTTATAAATTTTTGGACCTTGAGAGTGGGCACTTATTCGAGGTGGGCGCTTATTCGGGGCTTGGCGCTTATTAAATTTTCACCATTTTCAGCAAGTGAAGTATGTTTATTTTGCAACAAAACAATAAATGCTAATAACAGAAGGAGAAGAAGTAACAAAGCAAGGTTTCTGTAAAATACTCTGAAGAAAACTCCGTCCTTGGGGAAGTCTTTTATTAGAATTTATTCACTCAAGTCGGTGGGGTGGGGGTGAGCGCTTATTTGACTTTGATTGGGAGGAGGAGGGGGTGGGCGCTTATTAACTTTTTCTGCCTTTAAGATTGGCGCTTATTCGAGGTGGGCGCTTATTCGAATAAATACGGTAATCATTACCTGTACCTCATTGTAATCTTATGCTTTTTCCTCTCCAGGCCGTTATGTATGCACAGTGGCTCGAACCATTCTTTCTGTTGTATTTTCTACTCTCCTGTTTTATGGGGTAAGGAAACATAATGCCTTTGTATCACGGCAGTGGGTGGGGCCACCATATCTGGGCTAGTTAGGTGTGTGGCACTGTTATCGATGGGGTTTTCAAGGAGTTCCCTGGTAGGACCAACTAACCAACAAACAAAAACTAGTGAGATCATGCTGGTTGTGTTATAAAATGTTGTCTCAGTTCAGATCATCGCGTCATAGGACGGTGACGTTAAGCCATTGACCTTGTCTCATATTTCATTATCAATTTAAAGGTCGAGGTGGGAGGGGGGATACGCACAAAAGTTTTATACCGGGGGGGGGGGGGGGGGGGCTCCGCCCCGAGATCCAAGCCCTTGCCTTTTATATAACATTTTTTCGATCGAAAAGGTACCTCTTTCATAAACCTTCCATTGACAAATGGTACCCCTTTCATGTACTCATGTTCAGGACTTTGTATCCCTTTCAACTACTGTAAATGCACTGTTTTTTAAATATGAATAAATCACAAGACAGGAAATTTTTGCGGCTTTTTCACAGCCATGTGAAAGCATTTGTGATCAGCTCTCGAAAGTGATCCCCCTATTGTGCGTTACTGCTTATCTAATCTTATACTGCATTCAGTTATCAGCTCTAGTTAATTATACCAGTCAAAGCATGGTACTATAGTTTGAATCAGTCTCGTAGGCGACAAATTCTCAGAAATGACCACAAGATCTTAGCATCCATTTAATCGCTTACGGGAGTTTTGTCTATAGCTTTCACAGCGTGACAAATTGTCGGTCCTTCAGAAAGCCGAGATTGACGCGACGTTTACAAGAGATTGGAAAACCCTTCTTTTCATCCCACTCCTTGGGGGAAGGGCGTTTAAGCTGATTTGACATTTTAATGAAGCATCTTCAGTTATTGCGTTATTTCCACTTTTTGCTTGTAGGTTCATTTTAATGTACTCTATAGTACTGTGTACTCAGGCAAACTCTGCGCTCACGACGACAATCGTTGGATGTTTAAAGGTAAACTAAACTATAGTTGAAAATCTCATAACGAACAATCTCATCCTGGAAAAAGTAGCCTGTTCACGAAACCTGTATTTTATCTTAAAAGTCAGTCAGTTTGGTGATTCTCTTTAGTAAGTGATATTGTTTCGACAGTTTAAGCATTCAAAAACCGTGCGATACAAAACCTATTTTAGGTAATCCTGAGATATTAGTGAAAACACTGCAAAAACTTTGTGGTCAACTGTCTTTCGCAAAGGTCAACTCAACTCAACGGACATCAGGTTTTGGAACATTTACTAGTGTAATTTACAAGTGTAGCTATTGTTTTCAGACTATAAAACAGTGGATACACTTGTAAATTATTATAGGTAATAGCATGATTTGTAGTGATATTAAGCATAAATACCACGAGTGTTGTTTCGAAATTGTTGTACGTAATTAATTTGAGACAATTTTGAAATATTACGAGTGGTATTTATGCCTAATATCACGTGCAAATCAAGCTATTATTCGTTTATACTACTACTCACAAAAAGTTTGTAATTTTCACATGTAGGTATTTCAAATTAAGCTGAAATACCACTGCTCTAAGCCAATCAAATTGCAGAAATTTCTCAAGTAGTTGTATAACACGTGTAAAACTTTCATTAACTTGACCCGAGGTCGACGTTATTCTTTAGTTATTTTCTGCTGGTCACGATAAAACAGAGAACCGACACCTTTCTAAGACCTTCACTGGGTAAAGGTCTCGATGTTGAGACCGTATTCAAAGATGACTTTTTTTTCCTTAGAATATTCTTGTTACTTACATGGGTATGTTTCTTGGTGGAGACTACGTTTTCACTGTCACCAATTTTATTGGGCTCAATATAAGGTGAGAATGACTGTGATTTTATCTTTTTTGGGACTGAAACACTGGTCATGTACCATTAAGGCTAAGGGAGGAATGCATTGAAATTAATACTCACATATCAGGCACAGACAATGTTTTCTACAAAACCTAACAGATGTCCAAACACTGCGTGTAACTGGTCTCAAGCGCGGCAAAACACGTGGAAGCATGCCACCATTCGTTGCTGTTTCCCTCTTATTGGTTAAGAAAATGGCAAGAGTTGTTTTTTTAGCCAATCACAAAGCGAATCTATGCGGCTGGCGCAAACCGCGGGAAAACGCGTGCGAGCAAAACGGGATTTGAATGTTTTGGGGGCAAGAATAAGCAAATCCTGTGTTCTGATTGGCTGCCCATCTTGCCTGCACTGCTCGGGGTTTGCCGCGATGGTCCAATAAGAAACGGTTTTCGTTTTGGCCATGTAATAAATCCTTTATGGACCAAGCTTGATCGGTCCAGATTGCTTCATACTGGCCTGTTTCTTTTGTGCGTTTTTATCTGTTGACTTCGATTTCGTCTCGGTTCATAAAAAGGCAAAAGAGGAACTTGGCCAATGTCCATCCATTTGACCTCACGATTGGTCGATCACACAAATAATTTGTGTGATCTACTTCTGTTTGGAGTGCTAAAAGACGTTAAAAGGGTTTTTGGATTTCGAACTTCTCCTCGTTACACTGCGTACAAATGCGTACGAATTGTATACTAATAGAAGAGACGCTAACTCACAAGAGTTCTTCAAAAAGCTTTTCGCCTTTTGATTTATAACTCTCATGGACATTTAATCAATAAAGACTTTTAACGCTGCCTTGTACGTCTTTCTCTTCAGCGTTGTTGGAAGTGTGATTTATGCGTTTATCACATTTAGCGACAAAAGCCCTCCCCCGTCTCAAGTGGCCACACCCGGGAATGATGACAAGAAGCTTCTTTCCACTGTGTAATAGTTAAAGCTTGTTGTTTATATTTTGCCAAATCACTGTCAGATAATTTTAGGCCGCGTCCGCACCAATCCGTACATTTTTGGAGCCGCATATTTTTTCTCCCGGATTGGTGTGGACAGGGTTTCAAACCACTCTGGAAAGCGGTCTCAGAAAGATGCAGTTTCAGTTAGCGGATTCACTGGGTTCGTGGAGACGGAAGGTTGATTCGTGTATAAAAAAATAGGCGGTCTCATAAATACCTGTATTCGTGTGGACGGGACTCGATTCCGTTCGAGGCTTAAAGCTGTGACAATCTCAGCAAAGTATGCCCAAAGGGACTTCTTGACATAGCCACTCAAATGCCACGAGAATTTCGAATTTTTAAGGGGGGCCTATCACGAATTTTAAGTTGATATTTTGCTGAGAGTACAATAATCAGGTCTAAATATTGAGAGATTACAATAATCTAAATATTGAAGTGAATATTAGTTTCGTTGCATACAACAAAAAACAAAGGGGTTACAATAAACTATAAAAGATTAAGGGTTGTTTCGAAGATTCACATAGATTATAACAAAGAAACGAAATGAAGAAGAAGAGATACGCGGCAACTAAGACGTTCAGCAGACACCCAGTCGGCTCTGGAAGGCGGAATCCTATCTAAGACGGATACTTGGAGTTGGTTTCCACGGTGACCTTCTTAGAGAAAATGAACTGTGTACATTGTAACAGGTTAAATTTGATATCTCTCAAATTTATGTAGACGTAAGTTTGCCGTGATTGGCCGTTTTTATGCTAAGACGTTAAAGTCATCTAGACTCATTTAGTGTTTTAGATGTTGAATCCGTCTGGTGAAAAAACGGGAAACAAAAAAGTAGACGACATGATTGAAAAAAAAAACAGAGTTTTTTAAAAACCGAAAAGACAAAACACTGACTCTTCGCAGTTGTCTACAGACGAGTTGGGCGCGTTCTGAACGGACGAACTTAACAGAAGACGACAAAGTCGTCAGACGTTAAATGCCTCTGTCTTACTTGCCGTTTTTAAACTAGACGTTAGACTTAAATGTCTCTAACATGAAAACAACCATTCACAAATACCTGGTGTACAGCTAACAAAATTTAAATTATTTTGATAAATATATTTATTAGTATTTTTAAATACTAAGTAATGGTATTTGTTAAAACATACCAGTTGGAAGAAAATATTGAAGCCCAGTCATCGCCAATTTTATTATGTATGTTATAGCTTATTTGATAAATCTCTATCCAATAGGTAGCACAATTGGTTTCGCTAATACTTATCACCTAGATAGTGATTTTAAATCTGCGGTGGATAGTACTATCCAGCGTTTGAAGTACGGGGAATTTGTTAGATAGAGCGCTAGGTGACTTCGGGTGGAATAGGAGTTTTTCTTTTACAAGCAGGTAATTGCGAAGGCCATAGCGAGTTTAAAGTTAATGGTATCAACAATTGTAATTGTATTAATACAAGAGTTCTGGTAACCTAGATGTTACCAAGAGCGCCATGGGCAATAAAATTTGGTTATCTATGCATCCGAAGAAATTTCGGTTCTGACAAAATCGTCCGTACATACGTGCTCCCGTTCATGTAAGCTGGTGTGAAATGTCAAACTTGGAGTTCAATGCATACACAATCAATGTTGACCATGTTATGGATTATGGTCAACTGACAGCTGTCAGTATGGGATATCCGCTGACCCTTGTAACATGACTGTATCGCGGGCTCATCTCATTGAGGTGACGTGTTTTTGTAAAGTTCTCTGCTCACACGTTATTGATTTTTAATTGATCGCAGGCTCTGGCCCATTTGAATGACGTCACAGATTCATAGTTTCTAATAAGACAAACTGTAAGCAAGTAACACGCATACCATCCCACGGCCTGGCTTGTACCCAACGAATGCGCACAGCCATATCTCCATGGACAGCTGTTTCGCCCTTATTAGCCGTCACATTGGCCGTCAGGTCGATAAGGGGACGAAATCGTATTTCACAGCCCCTTTACTGCCGAGGCGAGTGCAAAGCACTCCTTTAAGCGCGAGCTCAACAAAATCTATTTTGAACGAGAAACATTTCCAAAAAAAAAAAAGGAAATGAGGCGGTTTTGAGACAAAGATTAACATAACCGTTGGATTTTAAATTCTTCTGTGAATACGGCAAAAAATCTCACAACAATATTGGTCTTCATAAAAAAGTCAAAATAAAGCGGTGAATTATAGAGGCTTTCATATGGCTTTTAAAACTGATTTCAAAAGCTTTCGAAGCTATTATGTTATTTTATGTGGATTTAGAGTGTCTCGTTAAAATTTTTATATTGCCAAACAATAACGCTTCCTTATTCTTGGTTTGCAACCACGTGACAAGGCGCCCATGTTGGGGGTCAAAACAAAAGAATATTTCCTCGAAGAATTTACATGAAAATAGAGTTTAGTTCCCAGAGGAGAGAAATGCTTTTGTTCTTGACCACCAACATGGCCGCCGTGACGTCACGTGCAAACCAGCAATGCACTATGGAACTCAACATCAAAGACGTAAGTGGTTGTAAACGACAAAATAGCAGCTTTTTTCCAACAAGTATACCCCCCGGGGGGGGGGGGGTACTCCCTAATATGGGCTATATAGGTATGTGCGGCCCCAGAGGGTAGGGTTTTTCAGCCGTTTTGGTCATAAATTGGGTATCGATTTTGGCTATTTAACCGCCATTTTGGTCATAAATAGGGTAACGATTTTTGCACTGTAGTCTTGAATGCACTTTTTTAGAAGAAGCTACTTCCTTATCATGTCCCCCTCCTTCCATCCGCGCTTTGCCTTCCTCTCCACCGGCTGCTTTGTAGGCTAGAAAATACAAGCAACAAGCAACAAGCAACAAAAGCCCTTCACAAATTATGTTCCAGGTCATAAATAGGGTATCAGATTTGTGGTTACGTCATAAATAGGGTAGGGAAAATCGCAGATTTTGGTCATAAATAGGGTAAGGGTTTTGGGAAGCGGGCCGCACACCCCTACCCAATTTTTCTGCGAGTACCCCCCCCCCCCCCCGGGAAGTATACTTGCCAAGCATTATATCAGACGTTACAAGCAACAAGGTGAAAAATAAAAAAAACTGAAAAACTGTTAGGCTAAAAAGTTTTCAAAAACCCACAATTTCAGTCCGTTTTTATTTTCTTTAAATGCGTCCATCTGTGCCTACTCAGTTTGTATTATCAATACCTTCTTTGAATGTTTTGATCGATTATTTTTATGTTTCGCTCAATTTGGGTGGCAGTTCCTAGTGTTCGAATTTTGATAAAATACGTGTTAAGGGTACCGACTTGAACCTTCAAGAGGAAGTCAAATCGTCCTCGTTCCTCTTGCAAGCAAAACACCTGCCCACTTGAGAAAATATCTTTTCCTGCATACTATAATTCAACTTGATGGAGACGCCAAGAGAACAATATACTTGAACACTGGGGGATGAATACTTTTATTTCTGCTCTTTCTTTCGGTGTTCTGAGACATCACAATCACGTTGAAAATTTAAGTCCCTAAAGGGGCTGATTAAAGGTATCGAATGCTTGATTAAACCCATCTAATACGAAGCAGAACGAGCCCGGAAACTGCCTTTTAGAGCAACTGACGTCAATGTCGACGTCGGAAACCAAGCTGTTTCCGGCAGTCAAATGAACAGCGTGGGGACAGCTTTTATTCCGTGGATCGGAAACTTTTCTCTCTTTAATTTTGACCTTTTAATGTTACTGAAAGCATTTGTTCCTAAAACGTAGGCGTTTTTTAAAAATATGTGTGAAAAATACGTCCTTTTTTTGCTTTATGCGCGACAGAAACTGAGGACAACCCTGATTGTCTTTTTCTTTCGTGAAGGTCACTTTTTTTATTCAAAAAGCAAAAGTAATTTCGAGTTGCGTTTCACCATGTGCGACTTTAAGTGCGAATACAAAGGACTCGATTTATCTCTAGAATCAACATTAGATCACCAAACTGCTTAGCCAACCGGAGGATGGAAAAGAGGAAACGTTTAGCTCCAAAATGAGTGTTTGTCACCGAGCTGAATAAAAACACGGAAGTTAAATTCATCCTCCAGACTATAAGTGCCCCGACTGACGAAAAAAGTGCCATTAACGCAGTTAATCTCTGTGTTTACGGTGCTTTTAACTGAGTAATTTTGAATTCAATTTCCGAATCGGAAAACACTATGATTGAATTAACCTGCCTGCTAATAATTCTCAGCTTTCGAGATTTTAGAATGAATTAATTTGTAAGTTCGTTTTTTTTATAGGAAGTATAACTGACAAAACTTAGGACTTGTTCATGAGAAGTAACTGATATGTGTGATCCGTTTGGTTATGAATCAGAGGACATTGCTTGCAAATTCATGCGGCAAAAATTATTCAAAGTAACCTGAAAGCATCTCACTCTAATGTGTGCCGGCTGTATTAAAATCAGTTTTGAAGACGAAGGATATAACTTTTTGTTCGAAGTCACTGCAGCGAAAATTAGGATCGGAGGATTTCGAGGAAATTGTAGCTGATTTCTTAGGTTAACCCTCCATACCATAGAGAGCGCTTGACCCGCGTGGGCTGAGGTAGGCGTAAAAATTGTAATTGAGGCTAAAACAATTTGAGCGGTCGAGAGCCTTCTTAAACAACTCTCTAAAATCACTTTGTCATCTTTGTTGAAAACGACCGACGTACATGTCATCAGATGTCGTGTTGGGCTCAAGAGCTTTTAAAAGAAAGCCCTCCACCCGGTGCCTTCAACAGCTTCTTCAGTCTCTCCCTTTTTGGGTAACGATAGACATTATGCGATCACGTTCTCCAAGCTTGGTTCAAATGACGATGGTTGTGATTCTTTTGGGATTGTTGTTTGCGGATGAAGTTATGTCCAGTCCTTTTATATATAGCCAGGAATATTGTCAACTGAACCCGGAATACTGCAAAAAGAGAAACGCTGAGATTCCAGGGAAGGTACGTGTCCTACATATTGTTAAAAAAGTAACATACCAAGTCGCCATGTCGGAAAAATAGCTTAACTGTGATGAACACAATACAACTAGTTGGTTATCTTATTCTAGAAACATCATCTTTCAGCCATCCTTAGAAAAACACCTGCTTAATTACCGTGCTAAAGTGTACAAGCAGGAGTTGAATTAGAGGTTCCACCTTCGTTTTTTCCCAGGGGTGAGAGAAAATACGCCCCACCACACACCCCCATCTCCAATACCCTTAATGTACAATTTGTGCAATAACAATTTTAGCTCTTTGTTTATTTATTGAGGCACATTTAGGCAAAGTTTAATTTAGGCCAGCACTCACCTCCTGCTGTCTTGTGTCAAGGACACGGCGGTTCGTATGGGTTCGACAGACATTAGTGCTGAAAGCAATTCATAAATTAACCATGTTTGTTTTAAGGGATATTGTTATAGCCGGGTTACCTTAATCGGTCGGGTACCAGCCTTTAAGGCGGAAGGCCCGGGTTCGATTCCCGGTCGGAGACAGAGACATACACCCCGGTGGTACGGGGCACCTTTCATGGATTGGGAGTGTGATTAAAGGGTGAATATCAAACGGGTCACAAGTCTCGTTTTTTGCCCAGCCTGTGACACACGCTGTTCTAACATTTTTTGGTCGATAACGCACGTGGATTCGTAGGTTATTTCATGCCTTAACATCCATTTCTGCATCTTTCAGGGAGAAAATAACATGCCCGATGTAAGATATATATTAAAGAAGACTCAACCTAGCAGCTCACCACCTCCACATCTTACAAGAGGAGTTTGGTACTGAGGAAATTCAAATTAAAAAACAGAAAGAGGCTAGAAATTAACGATTCTCGACTTAATGCCCAGAAATGCAAAAGTGAATAATTGTAAAGTTCTGTTAACATTTATTTGGGGATAAAGGGTGGCACGTAATTTATTTATCCTTAATTTAACTCAGGAATTTATATAATAAAGGGCTGTTAAGGGGAAATAATAAATTCGCTTCTTAGTGTATCTTATCTTGGCTACTTCTTCATTTGTTTACTAAAGTAATAATTTTCCTTCTTATTAACTAAAAGATAGCGTCCCTCCGCCATAGGAACGGTTTTCAGGGGTTTCGTTTTAAGCCGGGCGCAGGACACTGTATGGTTGTTAGTATAACATCCGGTAGTCCACACACAAAATAGTTATTTTTTGAAGTGCGAAAGTCGTTTCATTTTTTCATTTATTAACAATAAAAGTGAAAAACAAACAACTGGAAACCGACGATTATAATTGCCAAATCAAATGTTTCATTTTTTTGTGAGCATTTTATTAATGCCTTAAGATACCTTGCCGGTTAACCGATTCCGATCCAGAGAACGCGTGAAATTGCATTGCGTTTTAGTGAGTCCAATTATAAAAATTTCCGCGCGGAGCATGCCCCCGGACCCCCCACCCTGGAAGTTTTTTACTCCGGTACTCAACATTAACACCTGCGGGCTGCGGTGCGAACGGTGCGAGTCCGCCAGCTGAACCTCTGCATACGGTACTTCCAAATGCTACCGAAATCCCTGCAGTTTTGGCTTATATTTTTTGCCAAGTTTTCCAATTTTAATTTTCAAGCGTCTGTAAGATCACAACATTGCAAAATTGCAAACTCTACTCAAGGTAACGGGGTGCGGGTTGTTACGTCATAATTCCAAACGTCCGCCATCTTAGATCAGCCATATTGGATTTTTTTGCTTTTTTTGCGTACTGAAAAACGCATTTACATAAATGTTGACACCTTTCTGCACTTATCTTCGAAAAAACAGCAAAACCTCTAATTAGCACATTCCACGAAATTTGTTTGTTTGCCCCGTTCTCCCCCACCTCCCTGAAAAAAAAACTTGCATAAGCATTGTCATCCAATTCTCTTGGGCGACTGTAATGTCCAGGATGAATTAGAAGCAAAAATTCAAAAAGGTATGCAACGTTTTTTTTTTGTGGGGGGGGAAGAGGTGGGGGAAGGTATATTAAAGGAGATGTGTGACAAATACGCTCCCAACCGCGTGTGCTCCCGACCAAACTGCCAAGTAACTCCCCCCCTTGAGAAAGTGCCTACTTCCTCTCCCATCACAAAATGTAGCCAAAATGAGTTTTAGCACCCTCCATTATGGCTGAATTGTCGAAAAAAGTCCTGTACTCATATGAGGAAGTGAGGACTAATCGAGATCCAAGCTGGCGGATTCAAAATGGCGATCATCTGTAGGCATTAAGTATTAAATACCACGTCATATGACGTCACTACAGCACGTGGACACAGTAAGAGTTTACAAGTGACATGCTACAAGTCCTCATAGTCAAAGCTTCCTTATTAACGTTCTGGATTGAGGGGTTTGGAATCTGCCACGACTGTGGTTCTAGTCTAGAAGACCCAAACACCATTTTTGTTCTCCGATGCACCGGAAAAAAAAATTGCATCCTGACGGATTACTCTGTTTTTGATCATGAAAAAGACAGAGTGTTGGGAGAAATGAGAGTGATCTCAATGTTCTCCACTAGGTATAGCACGCACTTCTTAGAAGCCATCCGACAGAAGCTTGCCCTCAATTCCTTTAAAACACTTTCTGCCCGTGTTTGCAGCACCCCGTCAAAAAGGAGATTCGTTTGTTGCATTTTGCGCATCACTGTGAAGTCGATAACAGAGACCTTTAGAGATCTTAATTAGATTCCAAAATGATAAAACTTCTAACATTTAATAACTTATTTCCACCACTTAGCTACCACTTCGACATTCCCGCTAAGACTCGTGGTAGAGTGACAAGACGTGACGACGGCTACCACTTTTTCGCGCCAAAATGACGCTAGTTCACGCGCGAGCACTACTTAATTAGTACTGAGAAAATCTCGTACTCGTTGTCTCGTACTCGCTGGAATCTAAACCTCTCTATTATAACATCAAGGACAAAACGTCATGTGTTACTAGATAACAGAAAATGTTTATTGCTCAGTTGTAGTTGTTGGTTTTTTTTTTGTTATGTTTTGACCTCAAGCATTTTTTAAATTTTTTCCCTGGACTGCTCTTTGTGATCACTTCATGCCAAGATTTCTTGAATCTTCACTTTCTTCGGGATCAGTGGCGCAGTACTTGTTCAAAACTTCACAAAAAATGTTCTTTTTCCGTTGTAAATGTAGTTGGTATGTTCCCTGAAATGAATTAAGTCAAATTAATTACCAAAAGACGTGTCCCTTGCAAGTTATAACAGGACACTACAAAGAAAAAATCGAAAGAAAGGCCAGTTACTACAATCATATCAGTGCGAAAGAACAATCTGCAAGAAATCTTTGCTCAGTTTCTTCACCCAGTATGCCTAGCGACGAATGATGCATAAAGTTCAGTGTACATGTATATGCTAACAACAGCGTGTGGTGCGATTTGGCAGATAAATCGTGCAAAAAGAAATAATTTATCGTGAAAAACTTTCAGTCTTAATTTATTCGGGCCAAAGTTTATAATTCCTTAAGCGTAACAATAATCTTGCCCTAAACTTAAGCCGAACTTTTAATAGATGCATTTTTTGGTGGCTTTAAAGCACAGCATTATATATTACAATGATCTCCAGTACAGTGACTGAGGTTATATGATATGCATTTAAATTGAATTTAAAATGAATTTAATTTGTGTGGCATCAATTTCTTCAAATGGATTCCCAGGAAATAGAACTGTAGGCTATCAAATGTCACCTCCTTGATTTCACGAGAAATTTTTAAGTGGAATCGCTAAAATTGCGAAAGTAAAAGTAAAAATAAGGAATTCGGCTGTATTTTTTGGTGACAATAGCACGCTTCGTATTTGATCAGACAAAGGTTTCAAAACTTTAGTAGTGAGGTGTAATTTAGCTCCTATTGTAACGTAAACTGTCCTTTTTTTAAAAACAATTTTTTAAATAAGGACTTTTAGAAAAGAGAAATCAGTTAGCATTTTCTGTTGATAAATTCGTTTTTCCAAATTTCCCTTCACTTGGCCCATCTGGTCCAAGCCAAGATAAAAGAAAAATTTCTAACCGTATTTTTTGAAATTCTGACAAACGATGGTACAACTTGACGGAACTGTCAGAGAAATTTTATTTAAATAGCACATCATAGATTTTCGTCTACCGATGCAAAAGCTAAAGCTTCATTTATAAGATATCCTAAAACCGCTGGACAGTAAAACGACAAGGGAAGTCCTCCATACTGACAATGTTTCTGTGTTCTTACAGTTGATCAAACTTATTTATTTTCAAAATGTCCATACCTTAGCAGTTCTCTTCTTCCCATATTTCTGAAACATTTCGCCAGCTCCCAAACTTTGGCATTCAACCACAAGCACAACTAAAATAAATATAACGAGAGTCGTTTTATGATCCATGCTTTTTTAGAGCTGATGTTCCCGCTGTTTCGAAGTTACGATCCAAGGCTCTTTTATCCTGTAGCGAATGTGTCTTCCTGAGTTTAAATTTCATAATTAGCAAAAATGCTCTTCACTGCAGCGAAACACTCTTATGATAACAAACAACACGTTTAAGTGCTCATTTCCTGCAAAGTACGGGTAAAGTGGATTGAAGCACTTTAAAAGTACGCTATGTTTTGATAATCAAGAAGACACATTCATGAGCACCCACAGCACCCGCGCTTGGTAATTCTTTTTATATCAGCGAGAATTCTCTAGCATAGAAAATTATGATTTTCTTTGTCAGAAAATAGAAAATTTGCAAAAAACGTTAAAATACTGCAGCTAAAAATATATTTAAATTTGCATTTTCAAATTTAATGGTGGGCAAGGAGTTTGATGTTTTGATACATGAACCATAAGGCCCATGAAATTGATGAATAAAGTATTGCCCTAATTTGCATTTCTGTTTCAACTTCAACCTTACCAAAAAATCTTTTTTAATCGACTATTTTATTTCTTTTCTGCGAAAAAATAATTTTGCAACTAAGTTTCTAAAGCAAATCGTTTTTGTATCTTAAGTTTTCTCTTACAAGAATTTCCTGGGTCTTAGAATTTCGGAAACTGTTCGAGTAATCCTCATTACATCTGCGTTAACTACTTTCACCCAGCCATTGTTTTTCATGGGATCTGGTGTTTGAATATATCCTTAACGAGAGAGACATTCAATTGACCAAAAACATGTGTGTCATATCACCTTGCTATGAACTCCTCTATAGACATTATTCTACATATCATGCATACTATACAATATGGAAATAAATGTGATTGAAAGATTTTGAAATTGCAAAGGGACAAACTGGTTTTATTTATTTTTTTGTTCTGCATAATGTATCTATTTCATGCTTTAAAAGCTAATTACGTCCTTTTTAGCATCCTGACTACACTGGTTGCGTCCTTGACATAAATGGTAATCCTGAAAAATGTTTTAAGCCTTCGGCAATAGAATATGTTTAAAATAATAATTTTAAACAGAGTACTAGCTAAACCTTTTACAAGTAGACTTCAAATCACTGGTTTTAAAATGTGTCGTGGTCTTTACGGGAGTGGCAGCTTTTTATGTTGAGGGATCATGGTTCCAGTGAGTGTTTGCACGACATCCTCAAATGTGACCATGCAGTTAAAGGCTGCTGAACGATGCTTTCCTAATATTAAAAACGGTCGGGGGAGGGAAGGAGGAGGTATTCGTGTTAAAGAAGGCGGTTCTAACTCTTGAGTCTGTGGATAGAATTCTTAAGTGAGACCTTTCAAATGAAAGCTAGTGAGTAGTACTTTCCTTTGGTACTGTTATGCTCTTCAAGTGGTTTTCAAGTTTTAAATTTTGAGTCTTTCTGGGTGAAATCCTGAAGTTTGACCATTCTCTTAAGCAGAATTTTTGGGTTATTTTCGATACTTGTTATGCTGAAGATATTTATACTATTTCTAACATTTCAAAAGCGAGCAAACAAACTCTCACTGTTAGCGTTTTTAAAAGTTGGATGTTCGACAAAATTTTCCATTTTTCTGAAAACCCAAAACCTAGCACGCGTTGAGAGAAGGAGACTTTTAACTGTGTCCTGTAGATTATTTTATCGTACTAAATGAGCTAAAACCGTCCGCCATGCGGAACTGGGAGTTGCTAAATATGACACTAGAATTATCATATCAGCTGAAAAGGAGGAAACCGCGAGTCTTGTTCCTGATTTCTTAAAAGCCTTTGCTGACCTCACTTATCGACAAAATACGGAAGTTTGTATCACTTAAACTAAAAGAAATGGAGTCATGTAAAATTGAATTTAGACTTCAAACTTGAGCGTTAATACTTCTACTAAAGTCATATACTAAAGGTGAGAACGAAATACATTTTCAGTAGCAGTGTTGGCGTGCAACACTTTACCGTGTGGTCCAAATTAAAACAATAATTAACTATTGAAGTGTTTGATACATTTGTTACGGGTAGATAAACCTTCATTGATGACTAATTGAAATTTTAATTTTTACCAGAGAAACGGGAAGTTGAAGCTTTTTTTAGCCAGCCTCGTGAGTTTTTCAGGTAGACTCAAGTAGGGAGGTCTCAGCAGTTATTTCTACTTCCTAAAATAAAACGGATTCCCCTATAAGACCCTGGCAAGGGGCC
The DNA here is from genome assembly GCA_964035525.1 of Porites cylindrica. Lineage (NCBI taxonomy): Eukaryota > Metazoa > Cnidaria > Anthozoa > Scleractinia > Poritidae > Porites > Porites cylindrica. Next base: position 3,009,212 of record OZ037788.1, on the reverse strand, counting down.
CTAATTTTCGAAAAAGCAAACTATGGTTAGACACCCATCAATAATTTTTCTGCTTCAAGAAATACTAGAAAAACGACGCCAAAAGGTTATCTGCAGATCGCTTCACGCAAAAAGGTAGGCTCGTTTTTTCTTTCAATCTCAACGCCATACCAAGTTTCTGCGTCTTGAAACAACGGGTTTTCGGATTAAGATCATGACTTTGTAATCTCGCATTTTTTTTCAAGAAATTACTACACTTGCTTCCCAGCCCAAATGCAGTATTTCTAGTAATGAAAATAACAGCAAAAAAATACTCTTTTGTTTGAACATGAAGCCGTATGATAAGTTATGGGTTGCAAGTAATTTCCATCGATCGATGTAGCAAACTGATAAGTTAGGTGATAAAGTCTAGAGAGATATATTAATCTCGACTTCGAAAGTGAATTTCAAAAACTCGTTGCCAGTTTGCAGCTTCGACTTTCCCCAAAAAATTTGGTTCAAAGGGTTACCTTTTTCTTTCGATCATCGGGTGCTCTCAGATATCGCTTCGATAGCTTTACTGACCTTCACCTTTTCCTTTTACAACCGTTAGCGTAGTAATTCTCTCGGGTAAGCATTAGATAACATCGGGTTGGACACCTTATGGGGTTTACACAATGCGTTATTCTGTTAACGTAAGTATAAGAACAGAAAGACACATGACAGAGTTTTTTTAGCAGGTTTTTAGGAACAGTACATCGATAACACCTGGCAAGCTAGCCGTGATGTGGGAACTAGCTACATTGAGCTAGGTCAATTTTTCCATGCGAGGGTATCAACAAAAATTTTGTAAGTCCTAAAGGCATGCAAATCCTAAGTACGAATGTTTTGTGCCTAATTTTAGGTAGATTCTCCTCGCTCAAAGATCAAACAGCTTGGATGCAATTTTGCGCAAGTTGAGCATGTTAAATTATTATTTTATCACGTCCATTTTAAAATCAATGGTTATCGTTGGGCGTGACATGCCTTACGAAGAGCGCCTTATTGGTCTTCAAATGACCAACACTTTAACAAAGAAGATTATTCTCTTCGCTCACGTAGTATTATATAGAGGATATTACAAGGTGGCGCGAAGATATGAATTTTATTTTCGAGTGGCAAAAACAATATTTTACTCACTCGCTGCGCTCGTTCGTAAAATATTGTTTTGCCACTCGAAAATAAAATTCATATCTTCAAGCCGCCGTGTAATGTTCTTTTTATCATATAGACAAAAAAACGTCGATAAAATAATAGATTTTTATTCGCGCAAAAAGTAATTGTGACGGCTCAAATTTACAGTGCAGCAATATAAGACATTGTTTACAATAATCTTGAGAAATAACACTGAGGTGAATAGGACTCTACAATGACAAAATATAAGCAAAGCTTTGAAAAATGTGTAAGTAAAATTCAAAAGACGCAAGACGCCTTACAAATTTCAAAGGGAAATTACCGAAATTATGTCATCGATAAACTCACGTATGGAAAATAAACCACTCGGGTCCCGGATGTAGTTTTTATGAATTTTACGAGTGGTATATTTTCCAGTAAAACACTCGTGTCTATACATTATAAGACAATAAACAGCCTTACGTTTGCGCATGACTTCCGTCCTTTAAGAGCTAACCACCGCTTTTAACTTAAGTCTGTTTTACGACTTTCAATAGGTTTAACATTCTTTTTTTCGTTGCATAATTGATAAATGGAATAATTTACCTAAAGAAATCGCTGAGGTGGAAGACTGGAACATTTTTAAGAATAAAATCAGGCGTCATTTTATAACCAGTGTTTCAGCGGAATGTGAAATTATCTAGACATGTCCAGCGGTAGAATATTTTTGTATTTTAAACAGAATGTAAGTAGATTATTAATATTTAATTTTATTTATGTTTTTGGAGATGAACTAGAGAGGTTTAACCTCTTCATCTCCTTCAGGTTCCTTTGTGAATAAACAGTTATTTTTATCCTCGCAGCCCGGGGGCCCGGGCCTCGCAGTCCAATGAGCTCTCAGAAGAGTGATCTGGCACGTATTCCGATCGTTTGGATCTGAGAACGCATTTAATTTATGTTTCAAATCACAGCATTTCTGTTTTGCACTAGTGAGACGTAAAAGGGTTTCCAGTTCCACTGTTTTCAGCTGAAAACCCTGATATTGGCGCGGCTGACAAAAAGCCTGTTCTTGCGCAATGATTAAATTAAGTGACTTCATAATAGATTTTAGAAAGTGCTTGCTAATTGAACTTCTTTCCGTGTAATTTTGGTCTGAAATATTGATTTTTATAGACCAATATTCCTCTTAATTCAATTGGGATTATAAATTATACCTATACCTTTATTGAAAAACAAAATACGGTCAAATTTCACTTTCCAAGCTGTTCACAAGAATAATATGCGAATTTAAGAAACACATTCTGTCAAAGCCAACTCAAAGCCAAGATTTAAGTAACAGTCTAAAAATAAGGTTGAAATATAATCCCCTTATTTCCCTATATATATGTGAGTCAGATCTTGTGAAGCCATTTGAACCCGAAGACAAATGATGGCGACTGCAGGGAAAACTGAGGATCTACACGTTATCTTCAAGATGTTAGGAGATCGAGGACAAGAGGGTGAATGTTGGAAGAAATACACTGAAAATGTATTGGTGAACGTGTGCCACCTGATACCGGAATATCTCAACCATGCCCAGCTTGACAATTGCTTTCTGTTTCGACCTTATGGAAGCGCCGTGGAAGACCTGAAGAGCTTAGCAGCCGATGATATTGGAGATCTGGATATTGTGATCACCTCCAAATCGGAAGATTTGTTGATTCACGACGAAATGATCGAATATTTACCCCAGCACCCTCTGCATGTTAGAATTAAAGGAAGGGATCATCCTCTCTTACAGTCCTGTCTTGTAGAAGACACGCCCTACATCGCCACTTCAGCCATCAAGAATTTGCATCCCTTAATTTACGGAACATCAGCACCCTATTTCTTTAAGCTTATAGATCGCTTATGTCAGGCTGCAAGTGGAGGGAAATTGTGCCAAAATGTCGATGCGGAATTTAAAAACAAAGAGGCCCGTCCGGCTGCTCAGGTGGAATATACGCAATGGTTTGGTCCTCTTTCTGGAAGGATGGAACCTGACATGTCTGAGTTGGATCCTACCGAATATGAATGGGTTATTCACTATTTTTTAGCGGCCAAAGGACTTAAATACACAAAAGAGATGGCTGAAATTTTCTACGAGTACATAGCTTTTGTTAATGAGAGTAAGACGTCCTGGCGTGAGAAGGGTCTCTTTGACGATCCAAGGGTCTTGATGCTAGACATTTTATCAAGCGATCGCGGTTGGCACCTCTTGACAAAATTTCTCGAAATGCAAAAAAAGCTAACACAAAACGAACGCAAAGGGAGTGGAGATTTCAGCCAAAAAACTGCCAAGGAATTAAAAGCCATCGTAGATCAATCAAAAGCGGGAGGTTTAGCACAACTGTGTCAGGCCATGCCAAAGGAAGTAACTGAAATACTTCTAAAGAAGGACGAAGAAAGGAGAAAGAAGGATTGGACTGACGACAGCGAAACTGGTGAGAGTGAGACGGCTGACACAGAACAACAGCCCTTATCAGAAAAAGGCAAACTAAGCCATCCGCAGTTTATGAACGACACTGCAACAGAGACCAGCGTACTTGTCGACTATTTGTTGGGATTGGATAAAGAAAGAAAGGCTTCGTGGAAGGAAACAGATGCACAAGGAGCGAAAAATGAACCGATTGCGGGTGGATTGGATTTCGTCCCTGCCCTCAGGTGCACCGGATGGCCGCAGGTTGCACGAGATTGGCTCAAACGAGAACGAAAATGGCCTTCCCATCACGTGGTCGACAAAGTTGTTCACGACGGCTTCCATTTAGTGGTAAAGCCTCCAAAAGATGGCGGAAATCCAAAATGTGACTTCAGAATTGCCTTTAACCATGCAGAATACCTGTTAAGCCAAGCGAGGAATGACATTCAGCGCGAGTGTTAGCGATGCCTGAAGAAATTTCATCGTGCCTTTCTCAAGGATCCAAAGGGTTTGCTGACATTTCACTTGAAGAACCTACTTCTGCAAACAATCGAGGAAACCGGTGCCGAACTGTGGATCGAAAGTAACAGAGTCGAGTGCGTGGAGAAGCTCTTAACAAACCTCCTGCAAGCTCTCAGAAAGAAAGAATTACCGCACTTCTTTGTAAGATCTTACAACTTATTTGGTGTTGACTACGTGGATGATCCCGAGATTCTTGAGATACTGGCAAGAAAAGTTGAGGCGATTTTGGAAAATACGATGCAGTCCGCGAAGGAGCTGATTCAGAAGGAGGCGCTTTCAAATAAAGCACAACTAGAAAAAAAGGAAAGCAATTTAGCCAGCAAACCAAAGGCCAAAACGGCTTCAGAACAAGGATATGGGGAGGAAGCAGAAGCACTAAAGGACGACACCAATTCAGTAACCATCGCAGGTCCAAGCAATCGCTTTCACGATTTGAAAGATGAATATCTGGGTATAAGCCTTCAGGTAATCAGTTTAGCTTTCGACGCCCATTTCGAAACTATTGAAGCTCTCGAATCTGTCGAAAAAACCTTGGTTTGGGATGTCAAGGAAATGATCGCAAAGCACAACTTAGACGATATGGAACTCAAGGAGGTGCTTGAAGGGATGTGGAATGTGATCTACTTAAAGGTCCGGCTGAATCCTGAGCCAAACATGAGACACCGTATGCTTGATGCAATGAGAGGTGTGGTTGAAACGATGAAATACATAATGAGGCAAGAGGAATTCCAAGCAGGGGACCTGGAAGCCCTGGCTGGAAAAATATATAATCCAGGCTCTGAAGATCCTTTCGACTTTAACAACCTGTGGCCAGCTGGCATAATGAACGATGCTTTCATGGAATTTATGAACAATGGTTTTACTCCATGAACTGCGCATGCTCAAACACAAGGTGTTAGCCTAGACAAAGACATTCCATTGGACTCAAGTGATGTTTACGCAGAAATCGATATCATTGCCGACTTTGCTTTTAAAGACAGTGCTGACATTTATGTCGGTTTTGAACGTTTTTATGAAATCAACCACGAGATTCTTCAGGTTATATTGCGCTTAAAAAAAATGTAAATATAAAAAAAAATTGGAGCGCATTTTTTAAATTTTCTACTGACCCAAGTTTACAAGAATTTCACAGTTTCATCTTTAGAGTTAAAATAACTTGAAACTATAAAACATTTTTAGTGGACAAACTTAAGCTTCTCTAAAAGGGTACCGCAGTTATATCGAATTATAGACTGAGGTAAACGCCAAAATCGTTAAAGTTTGGCTGTCGAAAGAAACAGTTGAAGGAGCTACGGAGTTGAGGCAGGGACTGCTTTAGATGGACAATAGTTATAAGCCCTGGTTACACCACACGCAATTTTGTTTTGTTTTGCCAAAACAATTTGTATTTGTCAACAGGAAGCCCGTTCAAGTGAAAACGATTTTTTCACCTACCAAAATTTTCTCAATTGTCACTAAACTTGAAAGATTCCGTCGAGAATATTTAAACGCCTACAATTTTTTATCAGGCGACAAAAGTCCTTTGCTTCGTGACAGCTTTCCTTCGTCGGGTCATCAGTATTTCGCGAACATGACCAATTACAGAATTAGAGTTCCTCACCGGCTTTTATTGACATTTCTGGTTATACCAAAAATTTCGTTGCATGAACAAGGTTGCAAAAACAAAAGATTGGTGATTAAAAAATTTTGTACAGACGCCAAACTCTAATTTTCGTCGTATTATTGCGAACAGGGCCTGATCTTCATTAACTGGTCTTAATTTAGTAGCCTGATGGTATCAGTTAGTGGGGTGCGTCAGACTGGAAGAAATTTTGATGTTTTGTTTGTGCTTGCAAAGCAGGCGAAAAACATGGACTACCGTATTTATTCGAATAAGCGCTCAACCTCGAATTAGCGCCCACCTCGGATAAGCGCTCATCCTAAAGGCAGAAAAAGTTAATAAGCGCCCACCCCAAACCCACCCCCCTTTCCCCTTCCGCCCCCCCAAAATTGAAAAAGTACTAACAAGAGACTTCCCTGAAGACGGAGTTTTCTTCAGAGTATTTTACAGAAACCTTGCTTTGTTTCATCTTCGAGTTTTGTCATTGCCATTTATTGTTTTGCTGCAAAATAAACATACTACACTTGCTGAAAATGTTGAAAATTTAATAAGCGCCCAGCCTCGAATAAGCGCCCACCTCGAACAAGCGTCCACCTCGAACAAGCGCCCACTCTCAATGTCCAAAAATTTAATAAGCGCCCAGGGCGGTTAATCGAATACGGTAATATTATTAACAATGATTTCGTCACTGCCCTTGGGCGGATTTAGGGATAGTCCTAGGGGATAGCACCCCCCCCCCCTCCCTACTGCCTTTTTCTTTGAAATTTTGTATCATTTTTATAGAATTCTCAGTAAAATAAGTAGTAAATTATAAAATTCTGAATTTTCTGGATCAACAAATTATTAATTGCAAATTAAAACAAAAACTTTCGGTTTTCAAAATATCAGCTGCCAAAACAATGTTACCATGTCTTTAATTTGGCAGAACCTTCACAATTTTTTTGGAGTGTTTAAATTAATAATGCAAGCCCATTCTTCTTCAAAGATCGAGTGCGAGGACCGCTGTTGTGTTTTGTAAAAATCTGTTTGAAAAGATGCCCTAATCTAAGTTCATAGTCATTAATGATTTACAACCACTCAATTTAAAAATTAAAAAAAAACATTATCTCACGACAAAAGTTTATGAAGGGCTGATAACTAAAATCCGCCAATCCAAAACTTTGGTTTCTCGGTTTGACACTTTCCTATCGCCTGGCAGTAAAGTCTTGCATACAGTAAAACTGTAATTTCATCAAAATGTCGTGGAAATAAGTCACAGAAAACATCTTCAGAACATTTCGTTGACTTATCCTAAATTAGGGATAGTCATATTGTTTCGTTAGTTTAGATTACATGTCGATTCTTGTTTTGTTTGTGTGTAACAAAAGAATCCTTTTTAACGTCTGCGTTAAAAATTCATTTGTGTTATCTTTGTTTTATTTCATTTTTATGTGAAACTGAAGGCTTAGCAATAAATATAACAAACTAAAAGCAAGCTATTCAATTATTTGCCAAGAGTAGTGAAAACATAATTTCATGACGAAAATACTCTTCTTAAAACAAAGAGGGCGAAAAAACTCTTGGCGCCCGACGAGTGGAAAATTATTCCAGGAAACAATAGTTTAAAAGTTTTTGTCTCAGAAAAATTGCTTAGTTGGTTAACAAAGTATTTTATTCCTTCAGGAACGAAGAAATATTTTACACAAAGCTCCAGCCGTGCCTAGCTCTAACAAGACAGAACGGCATACTCTGGAAACAAATGTCACTTTTGCTCTTTGAGATTTCACTGAACTTTGTAGAGTGTTAAAATTTAATAAATATAAGTGCAAAATGCCTTTATGTGAAGTCTTCACTATAGCCGGAATATAATACAGTTTTTATCAAAGGAGCTGGCATAAACAATAAAGCTAATTTCCGCCCACCTGATCTGCCCAAAGCGAACATGTCTCAAACAATCCCTTTCATTTCAAAACGCATCCAAACACGAGAGACCAACGTCGTTTCTTTTTAGTCAAAAGTTAAGGAAGAGAAACGAACGATTTTACAAATGAATCTGCGAGGTTTTTTAATCGCTGTGGTCTTGGTATGGGCGACCATTCAGGAATCAGTTTCTTTTTCGGCTGGAATTGGAAACATGGGATTAGGGAAAAAGCGTGCGTTCAATCAAAATTGGAAAAACCAGGTGTTGAAGGTAGGAGTTGACTTGCTTCGGTAATGAAAATGATTCAGTATTTGGATGGGGTGACAAACCAGTGAATGGAGAGACTCGATCTCGATCGTTTTCATGATACTTCAGTCAGTAAAAACGAGATAAAATGCGTTGAAATAACTTTTTAAATAGAGAACCATGGCAAAGCTATTAAATAAATTTAAGCTGTTTTCTCGTGAGGACAGTTTTTATTAAAATTTTGTTCACTTTTTTTATCAGTAAGAAATAATTCAGAAAAAAGGTAGCGTCCGGCCGATACAAATCAACTACTTCTCAAAAAAATGTTCATGTACCAGTTGTACTAACACTTCCAATTTAAATCCCAAGGAAAAAGAATGTTAAAAAGTGCCTTCACATCGGTCGTAATAATCTAGTAACACAAGCTCTGTATGTACACACAGATTGCCCATCGGTAAAATCGTTGTAAATAATTTCCACCTATTTTATTGTGTTTTTGTTAGAAATTAGCGTCTGAGTTCTGACTTTTATCCGAAAAAAATTCATGGGAAATTCAGTCGGTTTGTAGATACAAAATCATACTGGGATAGTAAGGAAAATTCCTCATGAAAGTTGAATATTTCTTTATTTCCTTTCTTTTTCATCAAGGGTTTCTCGTCCGGTTTATTAAAAATTTCATTGACTTATGGACGTTCTTTTTTCTATATTTGTTGTCAAATTCGATTAAATGGATGAAACAGTTTGCTGAAAGTGTTTTGTTAAACTACATCACCAGTCAATAAGGCAACACCTGCACAAATTCCCAAAGACATGTCTTTAATTATAACCTCCTTCGTGAGTAAAAAAAACATCATTTACAGCTGAAGATGGTTATCAGCCTATCGAGAAAAAACAGGCCTTGTATAAAATTCGCGAATTAGTGGAAAGTCAGTTAAAGGGAGTTGTTTAAGTTACATCGAACCTAGGCACTGAACGTATCAAGATGTGTCAGTTCGTTTGGTGGCACCAATCCAATGAAACACAGCTTAAAAAGAAATTCAGGCCAAAGTATATGCAATAGACAGACCTTGATGAGATTCAGTGGGCGTATTCGATCTAGTAAAGGCGAAACAGCTGTCTACGGCTCTAATCAAGCTATTTGCTGAATTGCTTGTTTGCATTCGCCTCGATAGTAAAGGGTCTCGCTATTTCATAGACCTGAAGGCTATGCCATGCTTTTGAGCTCAAATAAGGGTAAAACAGCTGTCTATGGCTGCCACTGCCCGGGTGATATGGCTGAGCGCATGCGTAAGGTACTCGCCAGGCCGTGGGTTGGTGAATGTTTCCCCCTTTCTTTCAGTTTGCCTCCTTGATATATTTTTCTTTCACACACAAACTTCAGAAATAACTGATCTCAGATGTAAAGAATTCTTTGTTCCTAATTATTCATTTATTGTTAAAACCTTACCGATTTGAAAGTGAGAGACGTTTTTTTAGAGGTCTAAAACTAAGAATGTCGACATGACTGTAAAGTTATTTTTCTTTCTCTGTTAGACTAGGAGAAATCTTGAACTGTTGTGCCGCTACATCGGGGCCAGAAGTGATATGACCCACAAGAGATCTGGGGCGACGACTCCATGGCACATAAGGGAAATATGTGGATAATGACGTTGAAAACTGTGGAACTTGAATGATCAAGATGTAATACAAGAGAACTTAACACGTTTGAATAATTAATTCAAGATGGCTTTGTCATAATCATCTACCTCAGCTAAATAAAGTATAATTATAATTACAACAAAAAAGGCAAATCGACTGAAGTGCAGATAAATCTGTGAGGAAAAAAAGATCAAGGAAAGGGTATTTTCAATAAACAAGAAGTTCACTCCCATTGCTACGGACTTTCCTGACTGAGACTTAATTATTTAGATAGCATTTAAATTTCTTCTTCTAGGCCTCGTAGGAACAGTTGTTCGTCTAATCAGGAAAAATACGTTAAACCTTTCACTGCTAGAGTGCCTGGTCCGTGCACGGTTCGTCCACTCAATATTTTACATTTTCTATTTTATATTCAAAAACAGGAAAGGCCAAGTCACACTCCTATTTTCCTTTTCCTTTTTAAAAATCTATCGATGCAGAACCTTAATTTATGTAAAACACACCGTTTTACTGAATTGTTAGTTATAAGATCACCTATGCCTATTTATATACGTAAGAAAAACGTCGAAATTTTTAAACTTTACCAAAATTGTAGAAATGACGTTCAGTTTAATTCTAGCCTAAGAAAAAAAGAAAAAAAGAAAGTTATTTTCTTTTTTTTTTCGTTTTTCGTTTTACTAACAAACAAATACAAAAAATAGAGAAACGAAAATCTATTTCCGCTTTCCCTTTTTCGTTTTACTTGCAAAAATATACCAAAAAAGGAAAAACAAAAACCTACTTCTGTTTTCCGTTTTTTGTTTTATTCAAAAAATACCAAAAAAACGAAAAACAAAAATTGACTTCCGTTTTTCGTTTTATTTACAGTCCAAACAAATTCTTGTTTGTCATTTTAGGTAACGGTTTATGAGGTGGCGGTGGGGGAGGAGGGGGGGGAGAGTGGCTTGAGCCAAATCACAGGGGATGGTTAGAGGACACCGCCCTTTGTAGCCTGCGAAGGGAAGCTCCTCTCAGGGGTGCTCCGGCACCCTGGATGACGGGTCGGAGATATTTGCGATTTCAGCGGGAACTTATAACCAGTAAGAGACCCTCTTAGGTTGAGCTCTTTATATCGCTGTCGCTGATTGGCTGCAAAAAATTTTCATAATTTGAGCGCAAAATTTCAATCTTTTGGACTTTTTTAGAACTTTAGTTTTCAGATCTCAAAATCATTCTTTTCTATCCAGAATCTCAAAAAATGTTCCTTGCTCGCGTTCCATGCTCAAAAAAAAAAAACATATGCCAAAAATGTTTTTTTTTTTAACAAAAACCATGGACTAGCCCCTTTGCAAAATTTCGATGTTTTGGACTTTGTTAGAACTTCAGTTTTCAGGTCTAAAAAGCATTCTTTTCTATCCAGAATATCAAAAAATATTCCTTTCTGGGTTTCTTTGCTTAAAAAAACATTTGAGAAAAAGGTCGATTTTTTGACAAAAACAATGGACTAGCCCCTTTAAAAAATGTCGATTTTTTAGACTTTTTTAGAACTTCACTTTTGAGGTCTAAAGAGCATTTTTTTACATCCAGAATATCAAAACATATTTCTTTCTTGCTCTCTTTGCTCAAAAAAACCTATAAGAAAAAGGTCGATTTTTAAAAAAAAAAAACATGGACTAACCTTTGACAAATTCCAATTTTCTCGACTTTTTTAGAACTTCATTTTTCAGATATAAACAGCATTCTTTCCTATCCAGAATATCAAAAAATGTTACTTTTGGGCTTTTTTTGCTACAAAAAAAAACATATAAGAAAAAATTCGATGTTTTGACAAAAACCATGGACTAACCCTTTGCAAAATGTCGATTTTTTACACTTTTAGAACTTAATATTTCAGGTCTAAAAAGCCTTGTTTTCTGTCCAGAATATTAAAAAAATGTTTTTTTCCTGGCTTTCTTTGCCAAAAAAAAACATGTAAAAAAGGTTGATTTTTGGAAAAAAAACCATGCACTAACCCCTTTCCAAAATGACGATTTTGTGGACTTTTTCAGAACTTCACTTTTCAGGTCTAAAAAGAATCCTTTTCTATCCAGAATATCACAAAATGTTTCTTTCTGGCTTTTTTATGCTCAAAAAAATTAGTTAAGAAAAAAATCGATTTTTTGACAAAAACCATGGACTAACCCCTTTGCAAAATGTCGTTTTTTTTTACCTTGCTAGGACTTTACTTTTGAGGCCCAAAAAGGTTTATTTTCTATCCAGAATATCAAAAAATGTTTCTTTTTGGCTTTCTTGGCTAAAAAAAAAGGCATATAAGAAAAAGGTCGATTTTTGGACAAAAACCATGGACTAACCCCTTTGCTTGCAAAATGTCGATTTTTTTGACTTTGCTAGAACTTCACTTTTCAGGTCTAAAAAGAATTCTTTACTATACAGAATTTCAAAAAATGATTCTTTCTGGCTTTTTTTGCTAAAAAAAACGTAAAAGAAAAAGGTCGATTTATTGACAAAAACCATGGACCAACAACTTTGAAAATGTCGATTTTTTAGAACTTTTCTTTTGTGGTCTAAAAAGCATTCTTTTCTATCCAGAATATCAAAAATGTTTCTTTCTGGCTTTCTTTGCTCAAAAAAAAAGAAATGAAAAAAGGTCAATGTTTTGACAAAAACCATGGACTAACCCCGTTGCAAAACGTCGATTTTTTCGACTCTTTTAGAACTTTACTTTTCAGGTCTAAAAAGCATTATTTTCTATCCAGAAGATCAAAAAATGTTTCTTTCTGGCTTTGTTTGCTCAAAAAAAACATATCGATTTTTTGACAAAAACCATGGACTAATCTTTTTGGAAAAATGTCGATTTTTTCGAATTTGTTAGAAGTTCAATTTTGCGGTCTTAAAAGCATTTTTTTTTTATCCAGGATATCAAAAAATGTTTGTTTCTGGCTTTTTTTGCTCAAAAAAAACATATGAGAAAAAGGTCGATTTTTTGACAAAAAACCATGGACTAACCCCTTTGCAAAATGTTGATTTTTTTTTTACTTTGCTAGAACTTCACTTCTCGGGTCTAAAAAGCATTCTTTTCTACACAAAATATTAAAAAATGTTTGTTTCTGGCGTTTTTTGCTAAAAAAAAAATATATAAGAAAAAGGTCGATTTTTTGACAAAAACCATGGACTAACCCCTTTGCAAAATGTCGATTTTTTTCGACTTTGTGAGAACTTCACTTTTGAGGTCCACAAAGCATTATTTACTATCCAGAATATCAAAAACAGGTTTCTTTCTCGATTTTTTTGCTCAAAAAAATTATTTAAGAAAAAGGTAGATTTTTTGACAAAAACCATGCACTAACCCCTTTGCAAAATGTCGATTTTTTTCGACTCTTTTACAAACTTCACTTATCAGGTCTAAAAAGCATTCTTTACTATCCACAATATCAAAAAATGTTTCTTTCTGGCTCTTTTTGCTTTAAAACAACATATAAGAAAAAGGTCGATTTTTTGACAAAAACCATTTCACTATTCAGAAGATCAAAAAATGTTTCTTTCTGGCTTTCCTTGCTCAAAAGAACAGATGAGGAAAAGGGTAATTCTTTGAGAAAAACCATGGAGTAACCCGTTTGCAAAATGTCGATTTTTTCGACTTTTTTAGAACTTAACTTTTCAGGTCAAAAAGCATTCTTTTGTATCCAGAATATCAAAAAATGTTTCTTTCTGCCTTTTTTGGTAAAAAAAAAAACCTAAGAAAAAGGTCGATTTTTTGACAAAAACCATGTACTAACCAGTTTGCAAAATGTTGATATTTTTTTTTACTTTCCTAGAACTTCACTTCTCGGGTCTAAAAAGCATTCTTTTCTACCGAGAAAATAAAAAAAAATGTTTCTTTCTTGTTTTTTTTTTCTCAAAAAAAAAAATATATGAGAAAAAGGTCGATTTTTTGACAAAAACCATGAACTAACCCCTTTGAAAAATGTCGATTTTTTTCGACTTTGTGAGAACTTCACTTTTGAGGTCCAAAAAGCATTATTTTCTATCCAGAATATCAAAGAATGTTTCTTTCTGGCTTTTTTTGTTAAAAAAAATATATATATAACAAAAAGATCGATTTTTTGACAAAAACCATGGACTAACCCCTTTGCAAAATGTCGATTTTTTTGGACTTTGCAAGAACTTCACTTTTCAGGTCTAAAAAGCATTCTTTTCTATCCAGAATATCAAAAAATGTTTCTTTCTGGCCTTTTTTGCTAAAAAAAAAACATATGAAAAAAAGTTCGATTTTTTGACAAAAACAATCTACTAGGCCCTTTGCCAAATGTCGATTTTTTTTTACTTTGTGAGAACTTCACTTTTAGGGTCCAAAAAGCCTTATTTGCTATCCAGAATATCAAAAAATGTTTCTTTCTTGCTTTTTTGCTAAAAAAAACACATATAAGGAAAAGGTCGATTTTTTGACAAAAACCATGGACTAAACCCTTTGCAAAATGTCGATTTTTCCGATTATGTTAGAACTTTACAATTCAGGTCTAAAAAGGATTCTTTACTATTCAGAAGATCAAAAAATGTTTCTTTCTGGCTTTCTTTGCTCAAAAGAACAGATAAGGAAAAGGTCGATTCTTTGAGAAAAACCATGGAGTAACCTCTTTGCAAAATGTCGATTTTTTCGACTTTTTTAGAACTTCACTTTTCAGGTCTAAAAAGCATTCTTTTCTATCCAGAATATCAAAAAATGTTTCTTTCTAGCTTTTTTGGCTAAAAAAAAAAACGTATAAGAAAAAGGTTGATTTTTTGACAAAAACCATGGACTAACCCCTGTGCAAAATGTCTTTTTTTTTCGACTTTGTGACAACTTCACTTTCAAAGTCCAAAAAGCTTTATTTTCTATAACGAGTATCAAAAATTGTTTCTTTTTGGCTTTTTTGCTAAAAAAAAGGCATATAAGAACAAGGTCCATTTTTTGACAAAAACCATGGACTAACCCGTTTGCAAAATGTCGATATTTTTTTACTTTGTTTGAACTTCACTTTTCAGGTCTAAAAAGCATTGTTTTCTATCCAGAATATCAAAAAAAGTTTGTTTATGGCTTTTTTTTGCTTGAAAAAAACACATGAGAGAAAGGTCGATTTTTTGACAAAAGCCATGAACTAATCCCTTTGCAAAATGTCGATTTCTTTTACTTTGCTAGAACTTCCCTTTTCAGGTCTAAAAAGCATTTTTTTCTATCCAGAAGATCAAAAAATGTTTCTTTCTGGCTTTCTTTGCTTAAAAGAACAGATAAGGAAAAGGTCGATTTTTTGAGAAAAACCATGAACTAACCCCTTTGGAAAATGTCGATTTTTTTCGACTTTGTGAGAACTTCACTTTTGAGGTCCAAAAAGCATTATTTTCTATCCAGAATATCAAGGAATGTTTCTTTCTGGCTTTTTTTTGCTAAAAATAAAAAAACATATAACAAAACGGTCCATTTTTTGAAAAAAACCATGGACTAACCGCTTTACAAAATGTCGATTTTTTTAATTTTGCTAGAACTTTACTTTTTAGGTCTAAAAAGTATTCTTTACTATCCAGAATATAAAAAAATGTTTCTTTTTCGCTTTTTTCCCTAAAAAAAACATATAACAAAAAGCTCGATTTTTTGACAAACACCATGGACTAAACCCTATACAAAATGTCGATTTTTTTAAATTCTGCTAGAACTTCACTTTTCAGGTCTAAAAAGCATTCTTTACTATCCAGAATATAAAAGAATGTTTCTTTCTGGCTCTTTTTGCTAAAAAAAACATATAAGGAAAAGGTCGATTTTTTGACAAAAACCATGGACTAACCCCTTTGCAAAATATCCATTGCTAAAAGTTTTTTAGAACTTATCTTTCGTGGTCTAAAAAGCATTCTTTTCTATCCAGAATATCAAAAAATGTTTCTTTCTGGCTATTTTTCTTTAAAAAAAACATATGAGAAAAAGGTCGATTTTTTGAAAAAAGCCATGAACTAACCCCTTTGTAAAATGTCGATTTTTTTGACTTTGCTAGAACTTCACTTTTCAGATCTAAAAAATATTTTTAACTATTGAGAATATTAAAAAATGGTTCTTCATGGCTTTTTTTGCTCAAAAAAAACATATGAGGAAAAGGTCGATTTTTTTGACAAAAACCATGGACTAACCCCTTTGCAAAATGTCGATTTTTTCGACCATGTTAGAACTTAACTTTTCAGGTCTAAAAAGCATTCTTTTCTATCCAGACGATCAAAAAATGTTTCTTCCTGGCTTTCATTGTTCAAAAGAACAAATGAGCGAACAGTCCATTTTTTGAGAAAAACCATGGACCAACCCCTTTGCAAAATGTCCATTTTTTAAAGTTTTTTAGAAATTATCTTTTGTGGTCAAAAAAGCATTCTTTTTTATCCAGAATATCAAAAATCTTTCTTTCTGCCTTTTGTTGCTCAAAACAAAACATATGAGAAAAAGGTCAATTTTTTGACAAAAACCATTGACTAACCCTTCGCAAAATGTCGATTTTTTTGACTTTGCTAGAATTTCACTTTTCGGGTCTAAAAAGCATTCTTTACTATGCAGAATATAAAAAAAAGTTTCTTTCTGGCTTTTTTGGCTAAAAAAAAATATAAGAAAAAGGACGATTTTTTGACGAACACCATGGACTAACCCCTTTGCAGTATGTCGATTTTTTCGACTTTGTGAGAAGTTCACTTTTGAGGTCCAACAAGCTTTATTTTCTATCAAGAACATCAAAAAATCTTTCTTTTTGGCTTTTTTTGCTTAAAAAAAGACATATAAGAAAAAGGTCGATTTTTTGACAAAAACCATGGACTAACCCCTTTGCAAAATGCCGATATTTTTTTACTTTATTAGAAATTCACTTTTCAGGTCTAAAAAGGATTCTTTTCTATCCAGAATATCAAAAAATATTTCTTTCTGGCTTTTTTTGCTAAAAAAAAACATGAGAAAAAGGTCGATTTTTTGACAAAAGCCATGGACTAACCCCTTTGCAAAATGTCGATTTTTTAGAGTCTTTTTAAACTTTTCGTTTGTAGTCTAAAAAGCATTCTTTTCTATCCAGAATATCAAAAAATGTTTCTTTCTGGCTTTTTTTGCTCAAAAAAACCAATGAGAAAAAGATACATTTTTTGACGAACACCATGGACTAACCCCTTTGCAAAATGTCGATTTTTTTCGACTTTGTGAAAACTTCACTTTTGAGGTCCAAAAAACTTTCTTTTCTATCCAGAATATCAAAAAATGTTTCTTTCTTGCTTTTTTGTTAAAAAACTTATCAGAAAAAGGCCGATTTTTTGACAAAAACCATGGACTAACCCCTTTGCAAAATGTCGATTCTTTAGAATTTTATAGAACTTTTCTTTTTTGGTCTGAAAAGCATTCTTTTTTTATGCAGAATATCAAAAAATGTTTCTTTCTGGCATTTTTTGCTCAAAAGAAACATATGTGAAAAAGGGCGATTTTTTGAAAAAAACCATGGACTAACGCCTTTGCAAAATGTCGATTTTTTAGCGTTTTTTGGAACTTTTCTTTTGTGGTCTAAAAAGCATTCATTTCTATCCAGAATATGAAAAAATGTTTCTTTCTGCCTTTTTTTGCTCAAAAAAAATATGTGAGAAAAAGGTCGATTTTCTGACAAGAACCATGGACTTGGAAAATGTCGATTTTTTTCGACTCTTTGAGAACTTCACTTTTGAGGTCCAAAAAGCTTTATTTTCTATCCAGAATATCAAAAAATGTTTCTTTCTTCCTTTTTTTGGTAAAAAAAAAAACATATAAGAAAAAGGTCGATTTTTTGACAAATACCATGGACTAACCCCTTTGCAAAATGTCGATTTTTTTTTTACTTTGCTAGAACTTCACTTTTCAGGTCTAAAAAGCATTCTTTACTATCCAGAATATAAAAAAATGTTTCCTTCTGGGTTTTTTTGCTAAAAAAAACATATAAGGAAAAGGTCGATTTTTTGACAAAAAGCATGGACTAACCCCTTTGCAAAATGTCGATTTTTTTCGACTATGTTAGAACTTCAGCTTTCAGGTCTAAAAAGCATTCTTTTCTATCCAGAAGATCAAAAAATGTTTCTTTCTGGCTTTCTTTGCTCAAAAGAACAGATGAGCAAAAGGTCCATTTTTTGACAAAAACCATGGACTAACCCCTTTGCAAAATGTCGATATTTTTTGACTTTATTAGAAATTCACTTTTCAGGTCTAAAAAGGATTCTTTTCTATCCAGAATATCAAAAAATATTTCTTTCTGGCTTTTTTTGCTAAAAAAAAAACATATTAGAAAAAGGTCGATTTTTTGGCAAAAGCCATGGACTAACCCCTTTGCAAAATGTCGATTTTTTTCGACTTTGTGAAAACTTCACTTTTGAGGTCCAAAAAACTTTCTTTTCTTTTCTTTCTTTTCTTTTCCATGGTGTTTTGACAAACACCATGGACTAACCCCTTTGCAAAATGTCGATTCTTTAGAATTTTATAGAACTTTTCTTTTTTGGTCTGAAAAGCATTCTTTTCTATGCAGAATATCAAAAAATGGTTCTTTTTGGCTTTTTTTGCTGAAAAAAAGACATATAAGAAAAAGGTGGATTTTTTGACAAAAACCATGGACTAACCCCTTGCAAAGTGTCGATATTTTTTGACTTTGTTTGAACTTCACTTTTCAGGTCTAAAAAGCATTCTTTCTATCCGGAATATAAAAAAATGTTTCTTTCTGACTTCTTTTGCTCCAAAAAAAAAACATATGAAAAACGGTCGATATTTTGACAGAAACCATGGACTAACCCCTTTGCAAAATGTCGATTTTTTTGACTTTGCTAGAGTTTCACTTTTCAGGTTTAAAAAGCATTTTTTTCTATCCAGAATATCAAAAAATGTTTCTTTATGGCTTTTTTTGCTCAAAAGAAACATATGGGAAAAAGGTCGATTTTTTGACAAAAACCATGGACTAACCCCCTTGCAAAATGTTGATTTTTTCCGACTTTGCGAGAACTTCACTTTTGAGGTCCAAAAAACTTTATTTTCTATCCAGAATATAAAAAGAATGTTTCTTTCTTGCTTTTTTGCTCAAAAAAAAACATATAAGAAAAAGGTCGATTTTTTGACAAAAACCTTGGACTAACCCCTTCGCAAAATGCCGATTTTTAAGCGTTTTTTGAAACTGTTCTTTTTTGTCTAAAAAGCATTCTTTTCTATCCAGAATATGAAAAAATGTATCTTTCTGCTTTTTTTGCTCAAAAAAAACATATGAGGGAAAGATCTATTTTTTGACAAAAACCATGGGCTAACCCCTTTGCAAAATGTCAATTTTTTTCGACTTTTTCAGATCTTCACTTTTGAGGTCCAAAAAGCTTTATTTTCTATCCAGAATATCAAAAAATGTTTCTTTCTGCCTTTTTTTGCTCAAAAAAAACATATAAGAAAAAGGTCGATTTTTTGACAAAAACCATGGACTAACCCCTTTGCAAAATTTCGATTTTTTTAGAGTGTTTTAGAACTTTACTTTTCAGGTCTAAAAAGCATTCTTTTCTATCCAGAATATCAAAAAATGTTTCTTTTTGGCTTTTTTTTTTGCTGAAAAAAAAAAAGGTATGAGAAAGAGGTCGATTTTTGGACAAAAACCATGGACTAACCCCTTTGCAAAATGTCGATTTTTTTGACTTTGCTACAGTTTCACTTTTCAGGTCTAAAAGTATTCTTTACTATCCAGAATATTAAAAAATGTTTCTTTCTGGCTTTTTTTGCTCAAAAAAAAACATTTGAGAAAAAGGTCGATTTTTTGAGGAAAACCATGGACTAACCCCTTTGCAAAATGTCGATTTTTTTTGACTTTGTGAGAACTTCACTTTTCAGGTCCAAAAAGCTTTATTTTCTATCCAGAATATGAAAAAATCTTTCTTTCTGGGTTTTTTTGCTAAAAAAAACATATAAGAAAAAGGTCGATTTTTTGACAAAAACCATGGACTAACCCCTTTGCAAAATGTCGATTTTTTCGACTATGTTAGAACTTCAGCTTTCAGGTCTAAAAAGCATTCTTTTCTCTCCAGAAGATCAAAGTATGTTTCTTTCTGGCTTTCTTTGCTCAAAAGAACAGATGAGCAGAAGGTCCATTTTTTGAGAAAAACCATGGACTAACCCCTTTGCATAATGTCGATTTTTTAAAGTTTTTTAGAACTTATCTTTTGTGGTCAAAAAAGCATTCTTTTCTATCCAGAATATGAAAAATCTTTCTTTCTGCCTTTTGTTGCTCAAAACAAAACATATGAGAAAAAGGTCAATTTTTTGACAAAAACCATTGACTAACCCTTTGCAAAATGTCGATTTTTTTGACTTTGCTAGAATTTCACTTTTCGGGTCTAAAAAGCATTCTTTACTATCCAGAATATAAAAAAATGTTTCTTTCTGGCTTTTTTTGCTAAAAGAAAAATATAAGAAAAAGGACGATTTTTTGACGAACACCATGGACTAACCCCTTTGCAGAATGTCGATTTTTTCGACTTTGTGAGAAGTTCACTTTTGAGGTCCAACAAGCTTTATTTTCTATCAAGAACATCAAAAAATCTTTCTTTTTGGCTTTTTTTGCTAAAAAAAAGACATATAAGAAAATGGTCGATTTTTTGACAAAAACCATGGACTAAGCCCTTTGCAAAATGCCGATATTTTTTTACTTTATTAGAAATTCACTTTTCAGGTCTAAAAAGGATTCTTTTCTATCCAGAATATCAAAAAATATTTCTTTCTGGCTTTTTTTGCTACAAAAAAAACATATGAGAAAAAGGTCGATTTTTTGACAAAAGCCATGGACTAACCCCTTTGCAAAATGTCGATTTTTTAGAGTCTTTTTAAACTTTTCGTTTGTGGTCTAAAAAGCATTCTTTTCTATCCAGAATATCAAAAAATGTTTCTTTCTGCGTTTTTTTGCTCAAAAAAACCAATGAGAAAAAGATAGATTTTTTGACAAACACCATGGACTAACCCCTTTGCAAAATGTCGATTTTTTTCGACTTTGTGAAAACTTCACTTTTGAGGTCCAAAAAACTTTCTTTTCTATCCAGAATATCAAAAAAAGTTTCTTCCTTGCTTTTTTGTTTTTTTGACAAACACCATGGACTAACCCCTTTGCAAAATGTCGATTCTTTAGAATTTTATAGAACTTTTCTTTTTTGGTCTGAAAAGCATTCTTTTCTATGCAGAATATCCAAAAATGGTTCTGTTTGGCTTTTTTTGCTGAAAAAAAGACATATAAGAAAAAGGTGGATTTTTTGACAAAAACCATGGACTAACCCCTTGCAAAGTGTCGATATTTTTTGACTTTGTTAGAACTTCACTTTTCAGGTCTAAAAAGCATTCTTTACTATCTAGAATATCAAAAAAATATTTCTTTCTTGCTTTTTTTGCTAAAAAAAAAACATATAGGAAAAAGGTCGATTTTTTGAGAAAAGCCATGGACTAACCCCTTTCGAAAATTTCGATTTTTTCGACTTTTTTAGAACTTCACTTTTCAGGTCTAGAAAGCATTCTTTTCTATCCAGAATATCAAAAAATCTTTCTTTCTGGGTTTTTTTGCTAAAAAAAACATATAAGAAAAAGGTCGATTTTTTGACAAAAACCATGAACTGACCCCTTTGCAAAATGTCGATTTTTTTTAAAGTTTCTTAGAACTTTTTTTTTGTGGTCTAAAAAGCATTCTTTTGTTTCCAGAATATCAAAAAATGTTTCTTTCTGGCTTTTTTTGCTAAAAAAAAAATATATGAGAAAATGGTCGATTTTTTGACAAAAACCATGCACTAACCCCTCTTCAAAATGTCGATATTCTTTGACTTTGTTAGAACTTCACTTTTCAGGTCTAAAAAGCATTCTTTCTATCCAGAATATAAAAAAATGTTTCTTTCTGGCTTCTTTTGCTCCAAAAAAAAACAATATGAAAAACAGTCCATATTTTGACCAAAAGCCTTGGACTAACCCCTTCGCAAAATGTCGATTTTTTAGCGTTTTTTGAAACTGTTCTTTTTTGTCTAAAAAGCATTCTTTTCTATCCAGAATATGAAAAAATGTTTCTTTCTGCTTTTTCTGCTCAAAAAAAACATATGAGGAAAAGGTCTATTTTTTGACAAAAACCATGGACTAAACCCTTTGCAAAATGTCGATTTTTTTCGACTTTTCCAGATCTTCACTTTTGAGGTCCAAAAAGCTTTATTTTCTATCCAGAATATCAAAAAATGTTTCTTTCTGCCTTTTTTTGCTCAAAAAAAAACATATAAGAAAAAGGTCGACTTTTTGACAAAAACCATGGACTAACCCCTTTGCAAAATTTCGATTTTTTTAGAGTGTTTTAGAACTTCACTTTTCAGGTCTAAAAAGCATTCTTTTCTATCCAGAATATCAAAAAGTGTTTCTTTTTGGCTTTTTTTGCTGAAAAAAAAAAAGGTATGAGAAAGAGGTCGATTTTTGGACAAAAACCATGGACTAACCCCTTTGCAAAATATCGATTTTTTTCCAGTTTGTGAGAACTTCACTTTTGAGGTTTTAAAAGCTTTATTTTCTATCCAGAATATGAAAAAATGTTTCTTTCTGCCTTTTTTTGCTCTAAAAAATATGTGAGAAAAAGGTCGATTTTTTGACAAGAACCATGGACTTGCAAAATGTCGATTTTTTTCGACTCTTTGAGAACTTCACTTTTGAGGTCCAAAAACCTTTATTTTCTATCCAGAATATCAAAAAATTTTTCTTTCTTCCTTTTTTTGGTACAAAAAAAACATATAAGAAAAAGGTCGATTTTTTGACAAAAACCATGGACTAACCCCTTTGCAAAATGTCGATTTTTTTTTACT
Organism: Porites cylindrica; assembly: GCA_964035525.1. Classification (NCBI taxonomy): domain Eukaryota; kingdom Metazoa; phylum Cnidaria; class Anthozoa; order Scleractinia; family Poritidae; genus Porites; species Porites cylindrica. Next base: position 2,986,946 of record OZ037788.1, on the reverse strand, counting down.
TTACTAGAACTTCACTTTTCAGGTCTAAAAAGCATTCTTTACTATCCAGAATATGAAAAAATGTTTCCTTCTGGCTTTTTTTGCTAAAAAAAACATATAAGGAAAAGGTCGATTTTTTGACAAAAACCATGGACTAACCCCTTTGCAAAATGTCGATTTTTTCGACTATGTTAGAACTTCAGCTTTCAGGTCTAAAAAGCATTCTTTTCTATCCAGAAGATCAAAAAATGTTTCTTTCTGGCTTTCCTTGCTCAAAAGAACAGATGAGCAAAAGGTCCATTTTTTAAGAAAAACCATGGACTAACCCCTTTGCAGAATGTCAATTTTTTCGACTTTGTGAGAAGTTCACTTTTGAGGTCCAACAAGCTTTATTTTCTATCCAGAACATCGAAAAATCTTTCTTTTTGGCTTTTTTTGCTAAAAAAAAGACATATAAGAAAAAGGTCGATTTTTTGACAAAAACCATGGACTAACCCCTTTGCAAAATGTCGATTTTTTAGAGTCTTTTAAAACTTTTCGTTTGTGGTCTAAAAAGCATTCTTTTCTATCCAGAATATCAAAAAATGTTTCCTTCTGGGTTTTTTTGCTCAAAAAAACCAATGAGAAAAAGATAGATTTTTAGACGAACACCATGGACTAAGCCCTTTGCAAAATGTCGATTCTTTAGAATTTTATAGAACTTTTCTTTTTTGGTCTAAAAAGCATTCTTTTCTATGCAGAATATCAAAAAATGGTTCTTTTTGGCTTTTTTTGCTGAAAAAAAGACATATAAGAAAAAGGTCGATTTTTTGACAAAAACCATGGACTAACCTCTTGCAAAGTGTCGAAATTATTTGACTTTGTTAGAACTTCACTTTTTAGGTCTAAAAAGCATTCTTTACTATCTAGAATATCAAAAAAATATTTCTTTCTGGCTTTTTTTGCTAAAAAAAAAAAACATATAGGAGAAAGGTCGATTTTTTGAGAAAAGCCATGGACTAACCCCTTTAAAAAATTTCGATTTTTTCGACTGTTTTAGAACTTCACTTTTCAGGTCTAGAAAGCATTCTTTTCTATCCAGAATATCAAAAAATCTTTCTTTCTGGGTTTTTTTGCTAAAAAAAACATATAAGAAAAAGGTCGATTTTTTGACAAAAACCATGAACTGACCCCTTTGCAAAATGTCGATTTTTTTTACAGTTTCTTAGAACTTTTCTTTTGTGGTCTAAAAGGCTTTCTTTTGTTTCCAGAATATCAAAAAATGTTTCTTTCTGGCTTTTTTTGCTAAAAAAAAAACATATGAGAAAATGGTCGATTTTTTGACAAAAACCATGGACTAACCCCTCTTCTAAATGTCGATATTCTTTGACTTTGTTAGAACTTCACTTTTCAGGTCTAAAAAGCATTCTTTCTATCCAGAATATTAAAAATTGTTTCTTTCTGGCTTCTTTTGCTCCAAAAAAAAACAATATGAAAAACAGTCCATATTTTGACAAAAACCATGGACTAACCCCTTTGCAAAATGTCGATTTTTTTGACTTTGCTAGAGTTTCACTTTTCAGGTTTAAAAAGCATTTTTTTCTATCCAGAATATCAAAAAATGTTTCTTTATGGCTTTTTTTGCTCAAAAGAAACATATGGGAAAAAGGTCGATTTTTTGACAAAAACCATGGTCTAACCCCCTTGCAAAATGTTGATTTTTTTCGACATTGTGAGAACTTCACTTTTGAGGTCCAAAAAACTTTATTTTCTATCCAGAATATAAAAAGAATGTTTCTTTCCTTCTTTTTTGCTCAAAAAAAACTTATAAGAAAAAGATCGATTTTTTGACCAAAAGCCTTGGACTAACCCCTTCGCAAAATGTCGATTTTTTAGCGTTTTTTGAAACTGTTCTTTTTTGTCTAAAAAGCATTCTTTTCTATCCAGAATATGAAAAAATGTTTCTTTCTGCTTTTTTTGCTCAAAAAAAACATATGAGGAAAAGGTCTATTTTTTGACAAAAACCATGGACTAAACCCTTTGCAAAATGTCGATTTTTTTCGACTTTTTCAGATCTTCACTTTTGAGGTCCAAAAAGTTTTATTTTCTATCCAGAATATCAAAAAATGTTTCTTTCTGCCTTTTTTTGCTCAAAAAAAACATATAAGAAAAAGGTCGACTTTTTGACAAAAACCATGGACTAACCCCTTTGCAAAATTTCGATTTTTTTAGAGTGTTTTAGAACTTCACTTTTCAGGTCTAAAAAGCATTCTTTTCTATCCAGAATATCAAAAAATGTTTCTTTTTGGCTTTTTTTGCTGAAAAAAAAAAAAGGTATGAGAAAGAGGTCGATTTTTGGACAAAAACCATGGACTAACCCCTTTGCAAAATATCGATTTTTTTCCAGTTTGTGAGAACTTCACTTTTGAGGTTTTAAAAGCTTTATTTTCTATCCAGAATATCAAAAAATGTTTCTTTCTGGCTTTTTTTGCTTAAAAAAACATATAAGAAAAAGGTCGATTTTTTGAGAAAAACCATGGACTAACCCCTTTGCAAAATGTCGATTTTTTTGACTTTGCTGGAGTTTCACTTTTCAGGTCTAAAAGTATTCTTCACTATCCAGAATATTAAAAAATGTTTCTTTCTGGCTTTTTTTGCTAAAAAAAAAGTATAAGAAACAGGACGATTTTTTGACGAACACCATGGACTAACCCCTTTGCAGAATGTCGATTTTTTCGACTTTGTGAGAAGTTCACTTTTGAGGTCCAACAAGCTTTATTTTCTATCAAGAACATCAAAAAATCTTTCTTTTTGGCTTTTTTTGCTAAAAAAAAGACATATAAGAAAAAGGTCGATTTTTTGACAAAAACCACGGACTAACCCCTTTGCAAAATGCCGATATTTTTTTACTTTATTAGAAATTCACTTTTCAGGTCTAAAAAGGATTCTTTTCTATCCAGAATATCAAAAAATATTTCTTTCTGGCTTTTTTTGCTAAAAAAAAACATGAGAAAAAGGTCGATTTTTTGACAAAAGCCATGGACTAACCCCTTTGCAAAATGTCGATTTTTTAGAGTCTTTTTAAACTTTTCGTTTGTGGTCTAAAAAGCATTCTTTTCTATCCAGAATATCAAAAAATGTTTCTTTCTGGCTTCTTTTGCTCAAAAAAACCAATGAGAAAAAGATACATTTTTTGACGAACACCATGGACTAACCCCTTTGCAAAATGTCGATTTTTTTCGACTTTGTGAAAACTTCACTTTTGAGGTCCAAAAAACTTTCTTTTCTATCCAGAATATCAAAAAATGTTTCTTTCTTGCTTTTTTGTTAAAAAACTTATCAGAAAAAGGCCGATTTTTTGACAAAAACCATGGACTAACCCCTTTGCAAAATGTCGATTCTTTAGAATTTTATAGAACTTTTCTTTTTTGGTCTGAAAAGCATTCTTTTTTTATGCAGAATATCAAAAAATGTTTCTTTCTGCCTCTTTTTGCTCAAAAGAAACATATGAGAAAAAGGCCGATTTTTTGACAAAAACCATGGACTAACCCCTTTGCAAAATGTCGATTCTTTAGAATTTTATAGAACTTTTCTTTTTTGGTCTGAAAAGCATTCTTTTTTTATGCAGAATATCAAAAAATGTTTCTTTCTGCCTCTTTTTGCTGAAAAGAAACATATGAGAAAAAGGCCGATTTTTTGACAAAAACCATGGACTAACCCCTTTGCAAAATTTCGATTCTTTAGAATTTTATAGAACTTTTCTTTTTTGGTCTGAAAAGCATTCTTTTTTTATGCAGAATATCAAAAAATGTTTCTTTCTGCCTCTTTTTGCTCAAAGAAACATATGAGAAAAAGGCCGATTTTTTGACAAAAACCATGGACTAACCCCTTTGCAAAATTTCGATTCTTTAGAATTTTATAGAACTTTTCTTTTTTGGTCTGAAAAGCATTCTTTTTTTATGCAGAATATCAAAAAATGTTTCTTTCTGCCTCTTTTTGCTCAAAAGAAACATATGAGAAAAAGGCCGATTTTTTGACAAAAACCATGGACTAACCCCTTTGCAAAATTTTCGATTCTTTAGAATTTTATAGAACTTTTCTTTTTTGGGTCTGAAAAGCATTCTTTTTTATGCAGAATATCAAAAAATGTTTCTTTCTGCCTCTTTTTGCTCAAAAGAAACATATGAGAAAAAGGTCGATTTTTTGACAAAAACCATGGACTAACCCCTTTGCAAAATGTCGATTTTTTAGCGTTTTTTGGAACTTTTCTTTTGTGGTCTAAAAAGCATTTATTTCTATCCAGAATATGAAAAAATGTTTCTTTCTGCCTTTTTTTGCTCAAAAAAAATATGTGAGAAAAAGGTCGATTTTTTGACAAGAACCATGGACTTGCAAAATGTCGATTTTTTTCGACTCTTTAAGAACTTCACTTTTGAGGTCCAAAAAGCTTTATTTTCTATCCAGAATATCAAAAAATGTTTCTTTCTTCCTTTTTTTGGTACAAAAAAAACATATAAGAAAAAGGTCGATTTTTTGACAAAAACCATGGACTAACCCCTTTGCAAAATGTCGATTTTTTTTTTACTTTCCTAGAACTTCACTTTTCAGGTCTAAAAAGCATTCTTTACTATCCAGAATATAAAAAAATGTTTCCTTCTGGCTTTTTTTGCTAAAAAAACATATAAGGAAAAGGTCGATTTTTTGAAAAAAACCATGGACTAACCCCTTTGCAAAATGTCGATTTTTTCGACTATGTTAGAACTTCAGCTTTCAGGTCTAAAAAGCATTCTTTTCTATCCAGAAGATCAAAAAATGTTTCTTTCTGGCTTTCTTTGCTCAAAAGAACAGATGAGCAAAAGGTCCATTTTTTGAGAAAAACCATGGACTAACCCCTTTGCAGAATGTCGATTTTTTTGACTTTGCGAGAAGTTCAGTTTTGAGGTCGAACAAGCTTTATTTTCTATCCAGAACATCAAAAAATCTTTCTTTTTGGCTTTTTTTGCTAAAAAAAAGACATATAAGAAAAGGTCGATTTTTTGACAAAAACCATGGACTAACCCCTTGCAAAGTGTCGATATTTGTTGACTTTGTTAGAACTTCACTTTTCAGGTCTAAAAAGCATTCTTTACTATCTAGAATATCAAAAAAAGTTTTCTTTCTGGCTTTTTTTGCTAAAAAAAAAACATAAGAAAAAGGTCGATTTTTTGAGAAAAGCCATGGACTAACCCCTTTGGAAAATTTCGATTTTTTCGACTTTTTTAGAACTTCACTTTTCAGGTCTAAAAAGCATTCTTTTCTATCCAGAATATCAAAAAATCTTTCTTTCTGGGTTTTTTTTGCTACAAAAAACATATAAGAAAAAGGTCGATTTTTTGACAAGAACCATGAACTGACCCCTTTGCAAAATGTCGATTTTTTTTACAGTTTCTTAGAACTTTTCTTTTGTGGTCTAAAAAGCATTCTTTTGTTTCCAGAATATCTAAAAATGTTTCTTTCTGCCTTTTTTTGCTCAAAAAAAACATATAAGAAAAAGGTCGATTTTTTGACAAAAACCATGGACTAACCCCTTTGCAAAATGTCGATTGTTTAGAGTCTTTTTAAACTTTTCGTTTGTGGTCTAAAAAGCATTCTTTTCTATCCAGAATATCAAAAAATGTTTCTTTCTGGCTTTTTTTGCTCAAAAAAACCAATGAGAAAAAGGTAGATTTTTGATGAACACCATGGACTAACCCCTTTGCAAAATGTCGATTTTTTTCGACTTTGTGAAAACTTCACTTTTGAGGTCCAAAAAACTTTCTTTTCTATCCAGAATATCAAAAAATGTTTCTTTCTTGCTTTTTTTTTTTTTTGACAAACACCATGGACTAAGCCCTTTGCAAAATGTCGATTCTTTAGAATTTTATAGAACTCTTCTTTTTTGGTCTGAAAAGCATTCTTTTCTAAGCAGAATATCAAAAAATGGTTCTTTTTGGCTTTTTTTGCTGAAAAAAAGACATATAAGAAAAAGGTGGATTTTTTGACAAAAACCATGGACTAACCCGTTGCAAAGTGTCGATATTTTTTGACTTTGTTAGAACTTCACTTTTCAGGTCTAAAAAGCATTCTTTACTATCTAGAATATCAAAAAAATTTTTCTTTCCGGCTTTTTTTGCTAAAAAAAAAACGTATAAGAAAAAGGTCGATTTTTTGAGAAAAGCCATGAACTGACCCCTTTGCAAAATGTCGATTTTTTTTACAGTTTCTTAGAACTGTTCTTTTGTGGTCTAAAAAGCATTCTTTCTATCCAGAATATAAAAAAATGTTTCTTTCTGGCTTCTTTTGCTCCAAAAAAAAAACATATGAAAAACGGTCGATATTTTGACAAAAACCATGGACTAACCCCTTTGCAAAATGTCGATTTTTTTGACTTTGCTAGAGTTTCACTTTTCAGGTTTAAAAAGCATTTTTTTCTATCCAGAATATCAAAAAATGTTTCTTTATGGCTTTTTTTGCTCAAAAGAAACATATGGGAAAAAGGTCGATTTTTTGACAAAAACCATGGACTAACCCCCTTGCAAAATGTTGATTTTTTTCGACTTTGTGAGAACTTTACTTTTGAGGTCCAAAAAACTTTATTTTCTATCCAGAATATAAAAAGAATGTTTCTTTCTTGCTTTTTTGCTCAAAAAAAAACTTATAAGAAAAAGGTCGATTTTTTGACAAAAACCTTGGACTAACCCCTTCGCAAAATGTCGATTTTTTAGCGTTTTTTGAAACTGTTCTTTTTTGTCTAAAAAGCATTCTTTTCTATCCAGAATATGAAAAAATGTTTCTTTCTGCTTTTTTTTGCTCAAAAAAAACATATGAGGAAAAGGTCTATTTTTTGACAAAAACCATGGACTAACCCCTTTGCAAAATGTCACTTTTCAGGTGTAAAAAGCATTCTTTTCTATCCAGAATATCAAAAAATGTTTCTTTCTGGTCTTTTTTTGCTCAAAAAAGACATAGAAAAAAAAGTTTATTTTGTGACAAAAAAACCATGGTCTAACCCCTTTCAAAAATATCGATTTTTTGATCTTTTATAGAGCTTCACTTTTGAGGTCGAAAAGGCATTCTTCTCTATCCTTAATATTAAAAAAATGTGTCTTTTTTCGCTTTTTTTGCAAAACATGTGAGAAAAGTCGATTTTTTGGCAAAAAACCATGGACTAACCGTCTTAGCAAAATGACGTTTTTTTTCAGGTTTGTAAAACTTGACTGTGTCAGTCTAAAAGGTAGTCATTTCTATACAGACTATAAAAAACGATCTGTTTTTACTTGATTCTTTTAAAGAAAAAATAACAAAGGAGAAGAAGTTTTATTTTTAAACAAAAACTATGGTCTTACCCGGTTTGGAAAAATTTTTTTTTTGATTTTTTTAAAAGTTCTTTTTTGAAGTCTAAAAAGCATTTTTTTATATCCAGAATATCAGAAAACGATCTTTTCTGCTTTTATTTGCCTGGAAAACACAAATGACAAAAATGTCGATTTTTTAACAAAAAGCATGGTCTAACCCTTTTGGAAAAGTCTTATTTTGTGGACTTTTTTGAAGCTTTTCTTTTCTGGTCTTAAAAGTATTCTTTTCTATCCAATGTATCAAGAAACGATGTTTTCTGGCTTGATTCGGCCAAAAAACACAGATGAGAAACAGTACAATTTTTAGACAAAATTCATAGACTAATTCCTTTGGAAAATTTCGATTGCTTAGATTTGTTTTCTTCACTTTTTTGGTATAAAAAGCATTTTTTTCTGTCCATTTTCTATCTTTTCGGGCTTGATTTGCACAAAAAATACACACGAGAAAAGCTTGATCTTTAGACAAAGATCATGGATAAATGGACTAAAAAGCATTTTTTTTCCAGAATAAGATACGATCTTCTCTGGCTTGATTTGCCCAAAAACCGCAGATGATAAAATTGTCGATTTTTAGACAAAAACTATTCAAAACTATTTCAGATTGCTATTTTTTTAGTCTGGAAAGGCGTGTTTCCTATTTAGAGAATACCTACGCCATTCTATAGAGGCTATTTGAACCAAAAGAACTAATTGCAAAAAAATGCAATTTCTGGCCAAATAAACCATAGGTTAGCCCCTTTGAAAAAAAATCAATTTTTTGACTATTTCATATAGATATTTCTCCAGTCAAGAGAGGTTTGTTTTCTCTTTAGAATATACCTATGCGTTTATTTTGAACCCATTTGGACCAAAAGAACGAGTTGAAAAAAATTGCAAGTTTTGGCCAAAAGCATGGGTTAGCCCCTTAAGAAAAATTCAATTTTTTTACTATCTGAAACAGTCAAAAAATTGGGGTTAACCATGGCTCTTGGCGTAACCCATGGTTTGGCCAAATATTTTACTAATTTTCTCAGTTCTTTCTTTAAGCCAAATAGGTTTTAAATAAGCACGTAGGTATATTCTAACTTGAAAGCACTAAGCTTTTCTAGACTAATTGAAAACAAATCGATGTGAAATAGCGGAAAAAGTAAATTTTACCAAACGGTTTAACCCACTGTCTTGGCGCAATAATGCTATTTATTTAATTCGTTCTTTTGGTCCCAATAGGCTTTCTAGAAACGCGTAGGTATATTCTAAATAGAAAACAAGCATTTCTAGGCTATAAAAATATCCATTTGAAACAGATGTTTTAATCTATAGTCTAGAAAGGGTCGTTTTCTTTTAGCTCTCGTGATGGCTTTAATATTTGGACCTAATATGGGCAATGGAAACGTTTTCCATTTTTTTACCACACCTATGGGTAAATGTTGTCCAATATAGTCGGACTGTATCGGTTCGTATCAACAAGGAACAAGGAATATTCTTGGTCAGGAGCTGATTCGATTTAGGGTGCCTGTTTTGCTTTATTGCCTATAGAACGTGCAATATTACTGTTGGAGCGTTCTTGTTTGTCTTGATCTTATGGACTGTAGAACAAAGAATATTACACAGTGGCGGATCTAGACCTTCCGATAATGGGAGGGGGGGCCTCAGTTTGGTAAAAAAATAAGGGGGGTCGGGCTCCTCCCCTAGATCCGCCCCTGTTACATTTAGAGCGTGTTGTTCCTCTTTGTTGTCAGGGGTGGATCCAGAAGGGGGGGGGGGGGGAGGGTGGATTGGGTGGCTAGCCCCTCCCGTTAAAAACCGAAATACGTAGCTTCGCCAAAAAATATAGTGGTACGTAGCTCCCAAAAAACGTCTGAAGCCAACCAGCCTTAAGCCTGCGAAAACATCCGTTTCTCCACGCTCCTCGCCGCTGGGGACGTTTCGCGCGGAGGAACGTCTGCGACTCAGCGACAGAAATTGCATACTGATGACGTAAAATCTGTCCGGAATCCGGTCAGAAGCCCTGATTGGTCGAAGTAGTAGTTACATTGTTTTAGCTATTGTTTAGGAATGACAGACAAAAGACAAAAGGCCACAAAGGTCAAATGTAAACGCGATAAATCTCTAACAAAACAGTCAATATTTGCTGAATATAGTCTTCTCTAGAACAAGCATTTGAGTTTTCCTGGAGCTCGTTCGCAGATGAACACAATACTTTACCAAAATCGACCAGGAGAAACGTAAAATTAAATAAATTTGCATTTGGAACCCCATGACTACCGGATTAATATTTATTAAGTAAACATTGATTTGCGTCATCAGTATCGAATTTCTGTCGCTGAGTCGCAGACACGTTCCTCCGCGCGAAACGTCCCCAGCGGCGAAGAGCGAGGAGAAACGGATGTTTTCGCAGGCTAACCAGCCTTCGTCTTTCCTAAATAGCCATGTTTTTGGACAAACGTAGGACAACTTGAAATGAATTAACGTATTGTTTGGTGGCTGATTGGTTTCAGCCACTCCCATTTATAAATCCTGGATCTGCCCCTTATTCCTTATCATAACGAGGAATTTACGATTCGCATCAATCAAGTATACGGGCCCTTACGATCCCTACGGATTGTAGTAACTGTCACAAACTGAAGCCTGATATAACAATGAGATGCACGTTTCAAATGTGCTTAGAATACGGGCTGTTGGCAATAGCTTACTATCCATCAACTGCTCAAACAGGAAAAAGGTAATACCTCGAAAGGTGTTACTTTTTTTCCGGAAAATTTCCACCGGAATGAACCGTTCCATTTGAATTCTCCCCGTAATTTTCGGGTTTTCCATACAAATGGTAAGCGCTCTTAGCTTGCATTTCAGCGCGTTTTAAAATGTTCCATGATTACCTGCGCTGTTTGTTGCCCGCCGTGGCTCCTGAACGCCAGTCGCGAATATCTTAGAAATTGGCCACTTGCACTAAGAAGTCACGTGACCAATGCTTCCTTTAAGCAATGAGTTTGAATCTTGCTGATGCCAAAAATTTACGGAGGGCATAAAAATTGTCTTACACGCGAAAATTGAGAGGAAACACATTTAAGGGAGACATTTTATGGCACTTTGATTTTTCAACAAAGTAGTATGATTTGTATTGGCCGCCATGTTGGAGGGCATACCTCTTGCCCTCTAACATGGCGGCCAAAACTACTTTTTGCTTGTATCTTGTTAAACGCTCAGATGTGCTGAAAACGTTACCACATCATCTTTTCAACAATTTCCTTGAAGTTTAAGTGCCAAATTTATGTTCAGAAAGAGGTAATTCATAGTTTTAAACATCACGTTTTGGTCACGTGACCAGCTACGAACTGATTCATTTTAAGAAAATGGTGCGGGTTTGAAAAACTAAATCACTATTATTCTGTTTAACATATGACCCACTAATGGTTTTTTGAAGGCAAAATCAAATAAATTTCATTTTTATAAACATGATGTCACATGACCTCTTAGTGCAAATGGCCTATTGGCCATTTTTTAACCCTTCAAGCCGAACTTTTCATGAGCCGAACCTAATACATTGACGCAAGTACAAGAAAAGTTCGGCTTCTGAATCACTTAGGAACGCCTGCTTCAATTTAGAACGGTCCAGCCGTTGCTTTTGCCTAGCCCGGCCGGAAATTTTGCATATGGAGGGACTTTGGAACGTCTTTGATTCAGAGACGCCGAGTTTTTCATTTACCGAACCAAATGCATAAATTATTATAATATATTTTGTGAGCACTTTGACCGAAATGAGCATTTTTCGCCTTTTGAACTTAGTTCAATGTCAATTATGATCGGCGTCTGAATCAATTCAGCCGGTCTAAATAATTTGGGTCGGCCTTAATTCAAATTAGGCTCGGCTCATGAAAAGTTCGGTGTCTGAACCGGGCCTAAGAGTGATCAGCTTCAAATTTCTCCTTGTAATATCACTGCTTTATATAACAGAGTGGTCATGAGAATTGAGGACATGATCACAGAAGATACTAACAAATGAGAATTTGAATTTTGGTGTTACGGTTCAAATGGTTAATTAGCTGCTCGAAGCCTCGTTTTCAAACCGAGGTTAAGTACGACGCTATTTCTATAAAGATGATTTTTTATTTTCAAACACTTAGCCTCGTTTTGAAAGTGAGGGTTTCTTCAAACTTGGAAAATGGCCTTAAAACCTTACCTGCGTTTCGTTAAGTCGTTTCATTGGGATTAGTATGAACCATATGTAACGTCACTTACCATTTCTTCTTTCTCGGTTTCAGGTTGAAGCACGAACGTCGGAGGAAAACATTACAGAGATTAGGAGATTAGACAGATTATAGCGGAAAATAGAGGTTAAACGTAAAACTTGCGTCAACGGACATAGAAGATTCGTAGCCATTCGCCTCTCTGTATTGGCGCTGTGATTAACTGGAAGGATTTAGTGAGTTCCCGGTGCTTTACGTCGACATTCCGACATCACCGAACGAAAATGAAAATTTGTGCGGTTTGGTTCTCGGTTCATATAGAACCTGACCTTCACGGTATGAAAATTTAGGCGCCTAGCCGTTCAAAGGTCGTGTAAACACAACCAAAATATTAAGCGGTCCAGTGTAAACAAAGTGTTTGGTCAAATTTTTCAGCCGGTAGAAAATTCGTCCAGTGCCATGTGAACGCAGCCCAAGAGAAGGAAGGAAGAGAAATCTTACCAAGCGCCTTTGCGTGCGTCCAGTTTCCTTTTATTATCTTTTTTTACGAGAAGAAAAGAGTACCAGTTTAACAAACTCGTCCCAGGATATTACCCTTACGAAATTCAAATTCAATTTATCGTTTGTTTTTTCTTTACAAATTTGCTAATAACCGGATTAGGCTTAGGCCAAACGCATCCTCGGAGACCCAGGAGTAGCTAGTCTGGACGATAGAAAGTTCGGGGTGAAAGTTTACTATCTTATAGTAAACTTTCACCACGATCATTCTATCGTCCCAACTAGCTGCGCCTGAGTCTTCGAGGATGGGCCAAACTTTTCATGGGACGAACAAAACTCTGATTTGGGAGGACCTAAATGGAGTTAAGTTCGTCTGTTTGGTCAGACGTCGAAATTAGGACGAATCGAACCAATCAAGTGAATCAGACCTGAAAGCAATTATTTCGATGAGACAGAGGATTTTTTCGCTCTACACAAGTCGCGTTTCGCGTAGTATACGTTATAGTGTAAAGTGGTGTTTAATTCGCCAATTTGCGCGGACACTATTTCAGACAGCTCTTACATTGAAAGAGTGCGAGGTTCATGAAGTAATGGAAAGCCATATGTGATGTGATACTTATCCCGAGGATGCTGAAGGTAACAAATATGGTAAGGGAATGTCCATCACTAGTCTGAATATTTCTTGTCATAAACTTCAGGCGACAGAACGTATACAAATCAGGGACAGATAACTCAGAAACGCAGAGTATGACAGTGTCATTCTCGTGAAATGATCTCCTAGGGCCTGAAAAATATCTATTGGACAGAAGGAAATTTTATGCAACATTTTTATACGCTTTCAAATTCCAAAGAGACGAATAAGTCGAGGGTCGAAAAAACCAACATTACTCTTGACATTCAAGCAGCCAAAACAAACTTGTCAATGCTCAAACCTTGGCCCTAATGGCCCGCGAATACAGCTTCCCTTGCCTAGTCCTAGCTGCACGGCGTTTTCCCAGTTCCTCTCCGTCAATTCACTTCGGTGACGTATATGAGGCGAACAGGCGGGAAACAAATCTTCGCTTGGACCACGTGACCCGAAACGCTTTGGCCGCGCAGAATGTTGAGGCCTAGGGACTAAGCAACAGCTTCCCCTCATGGCACCAACGAGATGGTTGTTTCGTTAAAGAGACGACCAGGCTATGGATAACTGGCAGTTAAGACTGCAAAGAAGATAAATAATTTACTTTATAGGTTCGCCTTTTTTCGTTGAGTGCTTTTAGAAAAAAAGGATATGTCAATAAATTGATGCTCATCTGGTCTTGAGATGATCAAGTTACGATTTGACAATTTTGATTGGAAGTCGAATGTTTGTTCGGCTATTCTACAAGGGATGGTTGATTCGAAAATAACCGTAATTGTAAAAACACACAAAAGAAGTGGGTAAATAGCGAAAATGGCAGCCTCTAAGAACATGTTGGTGATCATTGGCTAAAAAATACGTAGGGCATGTTACCAAAAACCTATTTTCAGCGCCGTGTATGTCAGCTCCTTAGTTACAATTAGTATATACGAGTCTATCTTGCGACAAAGCAATTAAATACAAATAATCCTTTTTGATTACCGATCCAATGTAAATGTGCAAACGCCATGATAACAAATCAATTGTGCATATCAGCAGATACTGGTTTAAATCACTGAATAAATTTTAAATCATTTCAAAATGTTAAGGTTGTACTAAACTGACGTTTTACAAGACGGCCTTTTAGAAAGTTCTCAGCCAAAACAACGATTTCAGCCGAAAAAAAAGTCATAATAATGTTCGTCATTATTACTTGCAAAAAGAGCACCTTAAATAAAACCTTTTAGAAACTCTTTAAATATGGATTTCGGTTTTGAAATAGCATGGGATAAATGACGATGTTAGAATTTCCTGATACAAACCGTTCAAAAATAAATATACTAATTTTAAATACATTTTAAAAGTTGTGTACTTTGTTTTTAGACAGTGTACACAAGCAGGATAACGATTTATGTTTCTGAATATTTTTTTTTGGCCCTAAAATCATATTTGGTGATGATTTTGGACCGCCTTATAGATTTTTTGGTGATTAAAAAGAGGAAGTTCGATCGCCTCGAAAAGCCCATCACGGTGAATTTTGTTAACCAAAAACAAGCAATGTAAACGAAACAGAAATTTTGAAGGTACAATGAAATGGTAAATATGATAATTTTTTAAATAAAGGAGACAAAAATAAGCTGCCAAAATAGCCGAAATTAAAGGCAAGGGATTTAATGAAACTTGTGAAGCTACTAAGAAAAGCAAAAGGTATATTGTTGGAAAAAAGAAACTACAAAAACAGCCGAAATTGGTGCAGAAACTCTCTTCAAAAACTGCGACTTTAAAACGCGCTGTTGTGCTAAATATGGCTTTCATTTTCACCTTCTGACCAGAAACAAGCTGTAAAGGACACAAAAGAACCGATGACGAAAAATGAAACTTAGTGGGTACACAAAGGCAACAAATGAAACAGAAAGTTAAAAGACACGCCGTCAAAATGTACCTGAAAGGATTTGGCGTTTTTTGCGGCGAGTTTCATCATTCGCAAAGTACTATGAGGGATCTATAAAAAGCAATCTATTTCTCTCCGTCTCTTGAAAATCTTCCCACGACCATAGAATTTTAAAATAAAAAAGGTAAAAAATAAAAACACACTGCACGCAATCGAAAATTTTTTTTTGCTATCAGCTTATTGCCTCTGTTGAATTGTTACCTTTTCTGATGTGAAAGCTGCCTTTAGCAAAGTTTAGGACTTTTCCGGTACAAAATAGAAGTAACTTTACAAATGTTTGTCATTGTAATAATGTTCGTTTGCTAAGACGACCTTGAAATCACTATTCTTTGAGTTAATTTCCGTAATCCACCATACTATTCGCAAAACCTGTGCGGTGTGTTTTGTTATCTTTTATTATTGCTACCGGTTAATAGGCCTCCACTGTAAGCCAACCAATCGCGCGTTAGCGTCGGAAGTTATTTATGGTATTCATATTAACTTCTGCATTAAGAAGCTTACGGAAATGTAAGCCCTGATATGGCCAAATGAAGACATTTGCCTTCTGTTCTTCCTTAATTTAGCAAGCAAGGTTTAATTGCAAGTAAACAAAATTTTAATTCTATTGCAAGTCGTGCTAATTTTCTAAGTATGTCACTATAAAAGAGACCAGTCAGATTTAGCGAAGCCACAAAACATAGCTCTTCGTCAAGCCTGTCTCGACTGCCTTTAGCCACCATCCAGCGATTTCCACCTTCTAGATTTCAAGACAGATCTAAAGAATGAAGTACGTAGTATTTTTTCTTGGTTTTCTACTCACGCTAGCTTTGTTTGCTCAAAGAACAGAATGCTTTACAGCTGGAATTGGAAATGTTGGAGTCAATGGTAAAAGGCAAGTCAAGGTAAGTCGAAAACATTTGTTTGCCTTATACATGAAACAGAAACTCAAACCGAATATTACCATGTCAAGATGGATTTGTGAAAGGAGCGTAAACAGTATCAATTTTTTTCTTGAGCCTTCGCGATTCCTGTTGGAGATTCTGTTAACTAAAAAGTTAAAAAATAGTCTCCTGCACATAATGTAAGGCGCGTCCAAATTGCTAAAACTTTTGCTTGCTTTATAAACGGTCATATTTATCATTTTTTTTCTTGCTTTGGGCCAACATGAATGGATGTTAAACAAAAGAGGTATTTGAATCATCTTTTGGCGTCTTCCGTTTTACTCCAAGTACTGAATTCAAAAACAAAGAAATCTTATCTGCCGCAAAATTCGAAATCATAAAATCTTGACGTCTCTTAACAGAATGCTGTAAACATTTTAACAAACCAACTTCAGAAAAGCTCAGTGTACGAAATCAGTGAACTTTGCGTAGATAAGCGGGGGTGGCTGAGGAAGTTCAAAGAGAATGTTGAACTCTGAAAGAAAAAAAAATAGCAGCTGGAGTCGGAAAGTTTCAATGGACTTAAACATGAAAGAATTTTAAAAGTTTTATTTTGAACAGTTTTTACTTTGTTTCATAGTACTTTCTTGTACGAATCTGTTATCCTCTCGCGTTTATCACTAACGACTAAATATTTTCGCGTAAGAAATATTTATTTTATTTCACTTTCAAAAAAGAACGCACACTTTGAAAAAGCACTAAAACTAACAGTCGATTTAATGAATTAAATTGCCTTGCTTCATTGTAATGGTGTCCCTTTCGTGCAAAAAGACTGAATCACTTTGCAGAAGATTATAAGAGCCGAAATCTTTTGGCATCGAAGTGAGACTCGTAGGATAGTGTCATCTTAATTTCATTTGCGGTCGTATATTTTAGATAATATAAAATACTGAAATTTGAAAAAAAATTAAATAAAATGAATGGAAAAAAAGCTACTACTAATACAAAAACGTTTTTGTATTTCCAGACCTAAAGCTGACGGTCCAGGAAAAAAATCGAATAAAAGATTGAGACTTTTACCAGCTGTCTTTCCCACAGTATTTCGGGTTTCTTTGTTTTGCTATCGTTTTTAGCTACTCAAATATAAGGCAATTAAAACGAGAAAAATAATCGCAGCAGCGTTTGTGTATCAGGAACCAAGCAAAAGAAAAAAAAAAAAGAATAAAAACGGCTCGAAAGCATTTAAAGCCCTGTCCTTGAGGTAATCGATAACCAAATTATTATGTGGTGTGATTTTCATATTTGGCCATTTTGTACAATATTGGAGAGACGAATCGGAATCGTCAAAGCCAGACAGATTACTTATCGCGGTTAGCGCCCAAATTGCAATTTCAAACAAGTTATTATCATTTCAACAGGTTTTCCAATTACTATCACTTAGAAATGTTTGCTTTATTTTCCTGTAATTTAGACCTTCCAATTGTCTACGTTTGTCTCATTCTCGCTCTACCCGTCCCTCAATCAAAACCACCTTTTAGTTTATATTTTAACACTCACTCATCGTGACTTTGGTTCGATTCTTAGGTTCACCAGGCCCTTGATCGCGTCTGCCGAGAAACACTGGCCATTTGCGTGGAGGCTGGGAAAGACTACAGATTAAGATCATTAGAAGGTGCACAAACAAAGAGAGCTGACAACTGATGGATAAAATAGGACCAATACCTGTACACGTTATGAAACCAAACAACTCGGCCACGATCCAACTCAAAAAAGGAACACAGTTCACGTACTAAATTTCACTGAACAGTGTTTGATTTGCTTACAAAGTTTCATTAATTGTAAATTTGAGAAGAGTTATTTCTGACGTCCGTTATTGATGTAAAATATGGTGATATAAATATTCAATAAATGAAGTACACACAAAACGGGTTTTTCGTGTTGCTCAAGATCTTCCCATACGCTTTTGCCAAAAAATTAACAGCGCGAAATTTTTCAAAAAGAACCACTTCTCACCTTTAGTTTAGTTCTACTTACTTTTCATTGCAGGCCTCTTCTTGTTTAAGTCATTTTTCCTTCTCTCCTTCCCTTTCTTTCTTCTTTATCCGGTCTAGTTTTTTTGCGCCTTCCCTTCGCTTTACCCCAAACAAGTAAGAATAACAAACAGTACTGTACCACGCGAAAGTATTGCCCTTGTAAATCCGGTTTACATTTAAATTGTTACTTACCCCTTTCATAATTTCATCCACAGGCATACAAGCAAAAACCACCTTGTACAGCATAATAAACAGTACCACAGGAAAGTACTGCTCAGTAGCTTTCATTTGAATGGTCACACTTTAGGATTTTATCTACAGACTCAAAAGTTAGAACCGCTTTGAACAGCATAAACTCAGTACAGTAGCCTTCATTTTATCCCCAAAGTCAGAAGTAAGAATCACCTTGTGCAGCATAATAAACAGTACCACAGGAAAGTACTGCTCAGTAGCTTTCATATGAATGGTCACACTACAAGATTTCATCCCCAAAGTCAGAAGTTAGAATTACCTTGTGCAGCATAATAAAGTACAGTACCACAGGAAAGTACTGCTCAGTAGCTTTCATTTGAATGGTCACACCATAGGATTTCATCCACAGACACAAAAAATAGAACCAGCTTGTACAGCATAATAAACAATACCTTTGGAAAATACCGCTCAGTAGCTGTCATTTGAATGGTCACACCATAGGATTTCATCCACAAAGTCAAAAGTTAGAATCACCTTGAACAGCATAATAAACACTACCACAGGAAAGTACTGCTCAGTAGCTTTCATTTGAATGGTCACACCATAGGATTTCATCCACAAAGTCAAAAGTTAGAATCACCTTATGCAGCATAATAAACAGTACCACAGGGAAGTAGTGCTCAGTAGCTTTCATGTGAATGGTCAAATGAAACTTTAACAAAATCATCGACATACTCAAAGGTTTCATAGATCTGGGTTGCTTTTCTTCTTTATTTTTTCTAAAAAAAATAAAAAATTCGTACTCCTTCATTCATTATTCGCATACCTATTGGTAGCAATTCGTGCTCCTTTTGTATGTTTTTGGCTTTCAACCTCTAACTTAATGTACATGCAGTTTTTAACCAAGGTTTTGAAAATATGCTTAGCAAAATGAACTAGATATTTTTTGAATAAGATATTAATTTGCGATCAACGATGATATCAAAATAAGTTATGCAGCTGATGACAGATTTATCGTCGAAACATGTCTCAAAAATTAAAGAAAGTTGTACTGTTTTACTAATGTATTATTCAAGTTTTGTTTTAACGCTACAGATGTAGCTTCTGTTGAACTTACTGCAGTACTTTTTTCCAACAGGTGATTCATGGAAGATTCTTAAGAAATTGAAAAATTTCATTTCATTCAATATGTCTTTGCTGAAACTGTTGATAACAGAAATCTCGAAACTTGCTTAATTTTTGAGAGCCTTGTTGCTCCTATTGTTGTTATGACAACAGAGACGACCACACAAGACCAACGTTTCTGAAAAGCGCTACATTTTTTTTTTCATTATACAGTCCTCCTTGATTAATGCAGCTGAATAAATGATTCTAGTCTCTTCGGAACTATTCCTTCATAACATATCTTTTCTCCCACGATCTTCCGAGCCGCGAGGCACTGGAGACTAGGCACCAGTTCGGCAGCGCGTATAACAAGGCGAACTTTCTCACATCTCGCGAGATCAAGAGCAGTCTTCCCTGAAGAATTCCGCGCGTCCATATGAGCGCCTGACTTTAACAAACAGGAAAGCACGTCTTTCTCCGCGTGACCTTTGGTGAGTAGTACATGAAGCGCTGTGTTTCTGGCATTGTCTACTACGTTCAAGTCAATACCGCTGTCCAGCAAGAACTCGCAGACTCGGAGACTTGGAAAGTGAAGGTGTTCCTTTAATGAGCTGATGTCCTCGGTTTTGGAACTGCACGCAAGGTGAAGGAGAGTGGAGCCTGTTGTACTCCGCAAACGAGCCCTAGCAACTTCTTTGCCCGTATCCATGGCAACAACTACGTCACGCTCTGCTGTCGCGACTTCCAACATGGCGGCCAGGTAGTGCAGGAGATAGACCATCATTTTGTCACGTGCTTCATACAAAGTAGGATAGGTTCTGAGGCCCTGGAGAACACTTCTGATGACGTGATGGACTGTTTTGAACTGAAGAACAGCCCCACTGCGACTCAGAACGAAACCAAAAGCATCCGCAAAGCAACGGAACGTGTTAAGAACATCTTCAACCGCTTCTGACGATGAAGGAAGCGATTTAAGCTGTACCTCCAGGACGTAGAGCCAGATGTTCAAACTTCGACAAAACTCGCCGATCTGCGCAAATCTTTCTCCGATAGTCCCCAGGAGGGAGGGGAGGCGGGAATGTCTGTCACCCAACACACGGTCACAAATTTGCAGCGCTTGCGCAGTAGCAGCGCTGGGATTCGACAAAAATGACATGAAATCACTCAACGTCCTCGCTTCTAAGAAATACTCCAACGGAAACTCGCGAGGTGCACTTGCAGGAAGACGAATGCCATTCGTGCGCCTGAGCTCGAGGGATTCTTTCCAGAAACTCACCACTGCAGAGATATCCCAATCACGTGATATTTCCTTAGCCAACAAACCAACGCCAAGCAATTCCAGAGCTTCAACTTTGTCTTTCATGGTGAACCCGCTGACCGTGTTAACCAGTGTGCGTGTCATGACTTCGGAGCCTTCAAGCGCTGCAGCTCTGAGCGCCGTGTCACCATCATGATTTCTCTGTAGTGGCCCCCTGTGATCTATTCCCAAGAGATAGGTCATGGACGATAGATCACCTGAGCGTGCGCACTTGTGGTAGACAGTATCGCCTGCAGAGTCCTGGAGCGAAGTACTGAGTTCCAGTCCTCTACCATGTAGCAGTTCAAGAGCTTGTCCGCACCAGGCCTTGCTCTTCAGAGCAACTGAGACAGGTGTCTCTCCTAATGCATTCTACATCAAAAGAACAGCGCTTACACTTAATAGGGTAGAGTTACAAAGATGTTTCTGCCACTAGAAGTGTTCCTATTAGTAATATATAGATTTAGCCAAGGCCGAAAGCAAAGCTCTCGAAGGATCTTTTAAGAAATGTCTTTCTCAAGTAATTCAAATTTTGCCGCAAGCAAAAAGCAAACTGAATACCACCTTAAGAAAATGGACCTGAGCCTGCGATCAACTAAAGACCAAAACAGAGGAAACCTTTTAAAAACTGTCACCTGAATGAGTTGTTTACATGAAAATGCAATACAGTCATGAGACACTGGTCAGCAGATACCCTTTTTTGACAGCTGTCAATCGACCATAACATGGATGCCCAACATCAAGTGAACACAGATAGTACATGCCTTGGACTCCTAGCTAGTCAGTGTGCCATTTCACATCTGCTAACATGAAGGAATGGATGTACAGAACAATTTTGTCAGAACCCAAATTTCTTGGATGCATAGATAACCAAATTGTCTTATTCATGGTGTTCTGCTGATGTGCTAGCTCGGCTAAAATACCATAAGAGTTGCCTGCTTTTGACAAAAATCAAAGCCACTATACTACAATGCTTGTACTACTACTAGTAGAAGAAACAGTTGCAAGGTATCTCTCTAGAGTATTGGGCTTGGTTCCTGAAAGGCTGATTAGCACTAAAACCAGGATTAAAATTTGCACTTTTTGTATTTACCCTCCTATGCACTGCTTAGAGTAACAATTTTGTGTAAGTTATCATTACTGTATCTCAGAGTAAGGACACAACAGTATTTTCAAAGCTTGAGTTACATGTTTAGACAAGAAAACCTTGCTTAAAATTTGGCTTAATCCTGGGATAAACTTAATCATCTTTCGAGGAACTGGGCCCTGATGCCACAACAAAGTTTATAACATCTTCATGTTGCCACATATTTCTAAGAAGTTAGACAGATTATATATAATAAATATTACAACATCAAGTCTGAGTCACGCATTCTTTAAGTAGAAAGAATGAAATCTTTTACATCCATGACTCCCCTTCAAAACACTCTGGAATTTATTTTGGTCAAGTACTTTTACATTGTGCAAGGCTGAGTGCAAACCTACTGATTTGAAAATGATTTTCATTTTCATACAAATAAAACCCATTTTCACAAGTTTTGCACTTAACCTTGTTCTCAAAGTGAGAGTTTTTAGAAGTCGGAAATGGCCTATTTTTCAGCACTTAAAAAAAAAAGAACTTTGGGAATGAGTGAAACTGTTACCAGACTTACCTTCATTTCCATGTGAACTCCAGTACTCAACAGCTGCTCAAGACACTTTTTATGACCACTGAACTCTCTATAATGTCGTACACAGATGTGCAAAGCAGTGTCACCCTCATTATTCATCAGATCCACTTGAACTCCCTTTCTCAGCAACAGGGGTACAATTCTATCCTGACCACGTCTACAGCAGATCATGAGGGGTGTGACGCCATTCTTGTCTGATACATTAGGATCGGCTCCTTCATCCAGCAAAATCCTGACGATTTCCACACTGCCTTTCTCACAGGCCATCATTAGACATGTCTCCCCATTTTCATTGGCAACATTTATATCCATTCCTCTTGAAGGTGTGGAGAGGAGCCCTAGACAGCTTTGTTGTCCAGTTAGTCCGCGGAGCTTTAGAGCAGAGCTGAGTTCACTTTTCAACTTGGATTTTGAAGTGTTTCTAAGTAATGCAGTTACTATAGTAACATACCCTTTAGCGCAGGCTAACATCAACGCCGTACTCCCTCGTTCAGTGGACTTTGACAAATCTGCTTTGTAGTCTATGAGGTGCTGTAAACTGGCAATGTCATTAGAAAGAGCACAGAAATGAGCTGCTGTGAGGCCTTTGTCAGATCTCTCATCCACTGCAGCACCTCTCTGAAGTAAAAACAAAACAACATCAGGGTGGTTCTTCTCGCATGCAAGCATCAAAGGTGTGATACCCTCTGAGGTTTTAGCATTTACTGCAGTCATGTTTGGCACTGGAAGAAGCTCATGCAACAACATAAGATTATTTGCTGCTGTAGCACAGTGGATCATCGAGAAGCCTTGATTATCTTGCACATCCATGTTTGCTCCAGATGTGCGCAGTAATCCAAATGTACCAAGGTGCCCATTCCAACAGGCTACCATGATGCATGTGTTGCCATCTTGATTTCGCTTGTTGACATCTGCACCGTGACTAATCAAGCATCGTATCACCTATAAAAACATCAGAAACACAAAATATGTTAAAATGCCCGGGCACAAAATATTAATCCACACACACTGCTGTAGGGCACATGCTAAGGGTGCCAAAAAGCCTAAAAAAAACTATTTAGATAAATCGCTACTCTCTCCTTACAATTGCCTCGTGTTTTCTTTCTTGTGAAACAAAAAGAGAATTTGACATTGGATGAAGAGTAAAACTGCCTTCTTCCCAGCACTCATTTCAAGTTAAGTATCAATGACTGTAATTTAAACTCAAATGCATTTTAATCTGTACCTCAGTGTGGCCATTAAAAGACGCTGCTCTCAGCGGGGTAGAGTTCGTCAGTGTGGTGTGATTAACCTCGACCCCTCGCTCCAACAGCAACCTAACAATTGCCAAATGACCTCCAAGAGAAGCCATCCAAAGTGGTGTGCAACACTCAATAAGGTCACCGTCAATTTTAACTGTTCCCTCTTGCTCCAAGTCAACATCATAATCATTAAGGAGGCACTGTACTATAGCAGTGTTGCCATTTCTTGCAGCTACGATTAGTGGCGTGGCACCATCAGTGCGGGTTTTAAGCAAGAAGTCTCGCTTCACAATTGTCTCAGCATCAAGTACTCTTTTTAATTCTGAGACATCGCCTGTTCTGGCTGCTTCACTGACTCTCAGTATTGGAGACACAAGAACTAGCATAAACAAGAAACACGTTATAAACCCAGCTGTTTATGTCACAGTATTTGCTACTCTTTTGACCCTTTAAGTCCCAATGATGACCAACATCAATTTTCTCCTGACCATAACCATAGAATGTCCAGAGATTAGGTTATGAGAATTAATAAATTGATCACCTAAGAGAAAATGCCTTAAACTTTTATCAAACTATCTCAACTTATTCTTTAAAGAAATGTATAGAGATCAGTTTGGAGAATTTGTACGTGGATATTGGGGCTTAAAGGTTTAATAGTCCATGGGCCAGATGTATGGTGCCCAGATGCAAATTTCTGTAGAGATGACAGAGGTAAGTAAAAAGACACAATTTCATGTCGCTTTATTCATGGCTTTATTTTTTTGATAATTTTTCTTTAAAACTCATGGCATGGGTACCCTGTGGTATTTTGCTCCAGAAAGAAATGCCACCGTACAGTCACGTACAGCAACTTAACAACTGCAAACAACCTGATTTGGAATCTCTTTGCCCTACGCTTTCAAACGGTATATGACTGCAAAATTCCCCCCCCCCTTGGGGGGAGGGTTTCACTTGTTGGACCACGGACTATTAAAGCTAATATGTTTCTTCACATCAATTGAATTCTTAAAATAATGATCCAGTCTTTTTTATTTAAGAATACCTCAAAATTCCGAAAATAAGCCCCTCCAGATATAAGCCCCCCAAACGCGTAACGCAAAAAACCCTGTGTTAAGTCGCCCCTCCAAATATAAGTGACAGTCCACTGAATAATATTAAACTGTTCAGACGGTGTTCAGGGTCCTTTATAATAGTGTTGAAAGTACTATTTTGTGTTTGTTTAAATGTAAATTTAAATGTAAATTAGCATAATTGGTATTATATTTGCAAAAGTTGCCTAACTTAAAGCCTTGTACTGGTGTGAGTTTTTAGCAAAGCTAACACCCCATTTACAAACCAGTGAATGCTACATTCATCTCCTTTTTTGCTGTGATACATAGCTTATTGTAAGCATAGTGCAATCCTATCCATTAGCCAACATTGTCTAGTTTTTTTTTATAGTTTAAGCTTATTGTTGGCCCCTTGTTTACAATGTGTAATGATTATTATTTTACCAGGATCTTCCTGCAGCCTAAGCTGTGATATTTTCAGCTCCTGTACGGCAATCACCTGTTCACCAGACACCTGCACCCCTGAAACATCCAAAGAAAAAAGCCACCCTTTTCTCCAGCCAGTACAGTGTCGCAAAACAGGTAGTGCCTCAGTCGGCAATTGAAATACCAGATGTGGCTGAGGAAACCGGACGCTCAGAATGAAAGTAACTTCAGCCTGTACTAGCTTTAAATTCTCGCACAAAGATTTCTTGAAAGTAATCATCCTGTTCTGAGTCACTGAATCTTCACTGCTATGTAGTATAAAGGAAACGATAGACCTTCCACATGCTGTAGAAAAAAAGAAGGAAAAACAGGAAAAAGAAGGAAAAAAATTAAGACAAAGAAGGGAATTCATTACTTTTAAGAAACAAGTGGTCTATAAGGGAAGAAATTACGTAAAATAACATTGGAGTTTTTGTATTATAACAAGCATGGCCTCACTGAGAATTCTAGTAGCAGGAGAAAGGCGTAACTTTACAGGAGAATCTTGTGAAACAGGCTCCATGTCTGAATAGAAAATTTAGTCATAGGCTGTCGCATGTTAGCTGGAGAATTCTGTGTAGTAAATGGAGAAATCTCTGATCTCCGATGCCTAATGAATGCCCTATGGCCTGCATGCCTTGTCCAAGTCCCTCTCCCTTTTTCCTTTCCTCCCAATCCCCTTCCCCAACCCCTTTCAATCCCCGCCATGCACGCAGGCTAGTGAGGCCCTCTTAATGTATTAGATCTGCTATAAAACCTTCCATTTAAAAATTTACTTCTCAAATGGTAAAGAATTTTTACACTAGCGATGGAGTCAGAGTCATAATCAGAAGGGTAGAACTTTACGATCCAGTGAAAACAGTGTTCTGATTCTGCTTTAATACGACTCCGTTGTTTATGATCAAGCGAAAACTGGGTCGACGGAGTCACAAGCAGAAGCAAAAGAACTAAACTAATCACAAAGTGTACGTGGGAAAGTGCATTGTGATTGGTTTGTCCTTTCGCTTCTGCTTCTGACTCTGACATTTTGGTTTTCACTAGATCATAAGTGGAACGAAGCGACGGAGTCAAAAGTGCAGTTGGAAGAATATAGAAATGTTCTGCTTCTTCCGACTCCAATTCTGTAGAGCTCATGATTCTGCTTACAGCTTTGACATTTGGTTTTCACCAGATCATAAGTGCTCTTACAACTCTGCTTAAGATTCCGACTCAAACTCCGTCACTAGTGATAACCAACCTTTAGGGGGGTTATGTATGTCCCTAGTCTGAATTTGAAAACGTATTGTCTTTTCTTATATAAACACCAAATTAATGAAATACCAGGTGAGCTTTCATGCAAAAAATTGATATCTTCACACATGAAAATAACATGTTATCTTCACATGTGAAAATATCACCTTTGCTATGGCTACATAATAAATCATGCCTTTCACACTAAAAAACTATTAAAGTGAAATGGTTTGGTATTTCATTGGTGTCTATATAATGAATAGAACATTACATGGCTGCTTGGGGATACAAAATTTTTCTTCTCGCGTTGAAAAAATATTTCACTCGTTAATATTTTTCAACACTCGAAGAGAAATTTTGTATCGCTGTACAGCCATGTAATATCCTCTATATATGTTGAGGAGGAAGCCATGTATTTTAATATTTGTATTTGCACTTTTTTCTGTTGCTGTCGCAGTTTCAACCCATCTTTGCATCATTTGTGGCCATTTCTGCTGCCCTATGCCGCTGGTTGAAGCACGTCGCTTGTCAGAGTTTTATCCTAAAAGGACCTTAGCTTGCTAGCATGCCTGCCACACTATAACAGGCTATGACAGGCATGACAAAATAATGCATCAATAATCATGGGTCTTGGAAACTGAAATTTTGATCTGATCCAAAAAAAAAAAAAAAAAAATCTCAGCAGTGTAAGTGCTTAATCCTTGAAGTATTATGTTTTTCTTCTGATCCAAATTCTTGGATCTCTGCACTTTGGCTAGACGTTCTTTTTGCTACCCCCGAAATTGACACAAGCAGATAAGGCCACATGTGTATGCAATTGTGTGTATAAGAATATTAAAGATAGAAATTAAGACACTTTAATTCTTTTTACATTGTTGTCCATTCCTTTGAGTGAGCAGCATTGTAAACAAAGAAAGCTGAATTTCGTGACTTTTTTAAAATACAGAAATTATTTGATACTTCTGTAAAGAAAACATTATCCTATAAGCTTAATAACATTAAACACCTGCCCAGGCATGAAAACAAATTACTCCGCAATTTTTTTTTCAATTAGGATACATCTATTAGAGACTCTCAAAAAGCATGAAATTTGGACAGTAAGCCTTACTAAATGTGCCAAAGTTACAAGCCGCACTTTTAAGTATTTTCATTCCCGGACAAAGAAAGCAAGTTGCGAAATCTCAGAGAAGACTGCAATTTTCAGTCAGGTGGTCAAACCCTAAGCAATCTTACTCTTCAAAAAAGAATTTGCAGCAAGTTACGAATGCCACCAGTTCCGGTATCAAAAAAAGTGTATGATTATTGGAGCTAGTTGAAGATAGAAAATTTTAAAACTCACAACCACTGATTTAATTACCTGGAATCAGCTCGCCGATCGGTTCTGTGGACATACTTTCCAAATTTGAAGGACACTTCTTTTTATAATCACGTAAAATATCTAGGATGTCTCTCCTACCACTGACGCCAAGCAGATCTTCGAGCAAATCCAGATCATGTTCACTGATACAGTGTGACTTCCACAGTTCAGCTAAAAGATCGCGAGCGGCCTCGCATTCAACTCCGATCTTCAACGAAATAACATCCTTCATAAAGCGCTTCATGGCTCTGAGGTTTTCTTCAGTAAACATTGGAACAATTTCCAGCAAGAAATCATGAAAAGAAGGCACTAAAACCCTCGAGGAAATAGATCCACTATCAATCCCTCTTGCCGCCATTTTTAATGAAAACCTTCTTCGAGGCAAGGACACTGTGTATCCTACACGATGTATCTACCTATGAACCGGAAGTGGACTTTTTGCGTTCTTGGACAGTGGTTTTGGAGCAACTACAGAAAACGGGGTCTTAAAGAGATTGGTTCGGTGACTCGTTAGTCAAGACAAGTGTTTATAGAACAAGAAAGATATCAGACATATAAGTGTAAGACAGGCATGATAAAGACAATTAAGTCTAAGTATAAAAGAACAAGTAAAGCAGTCGAGGTTTAGCCTGGAGGTTAGAGTCTTCAAGAACGAGAAAGGTATATATTTTAGCGGCTCGGCGGCTATTCAGTAACTACCGAGCTACCTCAACGAATATATACCTAGAAAATTGGCCCTGTATTCTGTAGTTTAGTTGATTTTCTGCCCCGATAAGCAGTACAAACTGGCTGGCGTCAAGGCATATCAAAGGACAAAAGGTTTCAGTTCCGGTTGACGTGCGACCCTCAATGAAATGACTGACCATAATGACTGGATCGTTCAAAAAAATTATTAAAACCATTGTACCCAGTGAGCACCTATCACTCCAAGGAAAGACTAGTGGTGTCACTATGTATTTCCCTACACACCGTAAAAAAGCTATCTCCTTTGCATTGCCCTCTCTCTAAAAAATTACTAGAAATACGTTCCAGTGCAAGCTTCCTGCACACAAAATATTTCCGCCATATTTAAGATTTTTGCGCCAAAATATTGTGGCCATCAGATTCTTCGTGGTTCCCCGTTGCATTGACTAAAATTAATTTGAAAATTTCCCTTAATACCGAGAAGATTGATAGCAGTTCACCTACTCCCAATTTCCTCTCATCTCCGAACTGGCTAAGGGTATACGTCAGTAAAAAGCTTACAAACAACGCATTTTTTTAAACAGAACGAAACAGTTGAGTGTTTATTCCAGAATTATAAATTACTGTAACAGGGTTTAAGACACCAGTTTATTATGTACTACAGAGAAGTATGGAGTTTCCAAATATTAAGTCTAGTTTTACCCAACGACACTGTTACATATGAGAGCTACCAAACTCTTAAAACAATCTCGTGAAAACGAAGAAAAATAATTATTACTTGTTTACGGACGGGCTTAAGACACTGAGTAAAAAGTAAAATTAATGTTTGTGATTTTAGCGGGGTTTAACAAGTGTAGTTTCTCTGTCCATCTCAAACTGAAAGCCACGTCCTCGTGAAAACGAGTGGGTGTTGCTCGGTGACCTGACGCCACCAGGACATAGTGTCCAGGCTTACGTAAACCGATAACATCAAGAAACTGCGCTGACAGCAGCTTCAATTTGAAGCAAAACCGCGGAGCTAAGGGGTTCTGGTAGTTGACATAGAATGAAGCAATCTAAAAAGAGTCTTAGTTACTCTTAAGAACTACGAATTACGTACTGACTTTCGATTTCTGGTCCGATCGATTGTATGTTTGATTCTAAAGTTATGACGCCCTAGTGCATAGTATGAAATAATCTGCGGTAAAACATTAGGTATGTCCCAGAATATTGTGAGTACGGGTGTACTGCAAGCAGATGTTTAGGTGAATTTGATCACAAAAGAATCATGCGACAATAGGAAAAAAATGATTTAAATCGTATTTGACTTAGCACTTTTTAGTGTTTGAAAATCAGATAAAACACTCATTCTGATGTGTGATATAATCGCTTTCTCGGTGTTTGAATATCATAACAAACACTGTTTCTCGTGTGTGATATAACACTCTTTCAGTGTTTTGATACGATAAGAAAAACTCCTTCTCACGTTTGATATATCACTCTTTCTGTGTTTGGATATCATAAGAAACACGCTTTCTCGTGTTTATGTATCACTCTTTCAATGTTTGGATTTGATAAGAAACATTCCCTCCCGTGTTTGATATAACACTCTTTCGGTGTTGGGATATCAGATGAAACACTCCTCGTATATATCACTTCTTGTTGCTTGGATATCGGTTGACACAATCCATATTTCACCGCACATTTGAAAGAGTGTTTTAGGTATCTAACAACCAAGAACTCGGTGCTACAGACACGACGCAATGAGTTAAGAACCATACAGCTTTTCGTTTGTCACGTGAAGCAGTTTTATCTTTTTGGGGGCAAATGTTTTTGGTCAATTCATTTTGCCCTGAATATGTCCTGTGAAACGGGGCAGGTAAAGTCTATTGAACATTAACCCGTCCAGTGCACATGAAACGTAGGTCGAATGTTTGTGTCAGTGGACAAAAGCCTATGGTGTGACAATTTCAGTTTCTCTGTTACTGTTTTCCATTGCTAGGCACCACTTGTTTTTTAATTACTTTACGTCAGGATTTTAATGGAAGTTGCTTATGTCTGGCGCTCTGGATAAATTGACCTCTTTAAGTTGTATAGTTTGTTTATCAATGTAGGTCTCGAGGGGATTCGCCTCTGTCGTTTCATAAATCAGAAAAGTTGAACGAAAATGTTCTCTGGAATATCATCAGATGACCAACAAAACATACAAGTTAGAGAAGTATATTAACTACACTACAGCAGCATTACTTTCTTTGCATCCTGAAAAAGGAGTTGGTCTAGTTAAACCACGATTTGCATTTGTGAAGTATCAAGTACTCTTCACAGGTGAGCGCCCTGTCCATCGTTGAAGAGTTCAAGAATTTTTAAAAGGATGTCTGTACGGTTCACTATTGCTTCGGCTCCTAGGGTCCCTGTTTTCGCCACCATTTCCTTCACTGTTGGCACGGGAGTGCTGTCTTCTCCGTCGCCTGTTTCGAGCTCCCCCTCTACCACCTTTACTAGAATCTCTTGAAGAATTACCAAAATTTTCTGCAGGTTCTGGTCCTTTTTTCTGCCTGTCGTTTGTGTTTGATGGAGACCTTTTCTGGTTAGGAGATTCACCTTTAGCTCCCTTGCTTACACTTCCAGGGGAGTCTCCGGAATCGGCAGTTCGTACACTTTCCGAGCCTCTCTCTGATCCCTTGTTCTCTCTACCGTTTGTACTTGTGGAAGAATCCTTTTGATTGGCAGATCCACCTGTATCCCCCTTGATAGGACTTCCGGAGGAATCAGCGGAATCTGCCTTCCGTGAATCTTGTGAGCTCCCCTCCAATCCTTTTTTGTCCCCATTCTTTGTACTCGTTGGGGGTCCTTTTTGTTTAGGAGATCCGCCTTTACCTCTTTTTAGTTTGTGAGGACCTTCGAAGGAATCACTGGAATCCTTGGGTCGTGCACCTTGAGAGCTCCCTTCTGGTTCTCTTTTGCCCCCATTCTTTGTACTTGTTGGAGGACCCTTTCGGTTAGAGGCGCCATCTCCTCCATTCTTGATAGAATGTCCATGAGGATTACGGGAATCTGCCGATTGAACAGCTTGTGAGCTCACCTCTGATCCTACTTTGCCTCCACCCTTTGTACTTGTTAGAGAATCCTTTTGACAGGAAGTTGCATCTGTAATTCCCTTACTGGGATTTCCAGTGGAATCTCCGGAATCCGCTCTTCGTGCATCTTGTGAGCTTCCACCAGATCCTTTTTTAACCCCATTTCTTCCACTTGATTGAGCACTCTTTCGTTTAAAAGCCTCATCTTCAACCTCCTCGCCAGCACCATCATTTGGATTACCGGAATCCCTCGTCCGCTTACCTTTCCGGCTCCTCTGCTGTCCTTTTTTCTGCTCATCCTGTGCATTACTTGCATTCTTCTTTTTTGGCACTGCCCCTTTTAAGCCTTCAGTAGAATTTCTGGGGGCGTTATGTCGTTCTGCTGTTCGAGCTTCCTGGTGGGTTATCTCTGGTTGCCCCTTATCCCTTTCCTTAGCACTACTGGGGGATTTCTTTTTATGCTGCGTCCCTGCCTCGCTACTCCCCTCAACAATTTTCTGTTCTTTACTTTTCACTGTACTTCTTTCCTTTTGTGGTGACGTTCCCACTACAATGTCGTCATATTTTTGTTCAGCATGGCCACTTTGTCTGTTACCCTTTGTTGCAATTTGCTCATCTTCTAGAAATTTCTCCTCCAGCTTCTGCACAGCATTTGTGTCCCTCTCAATGTATCTAGAACCTTTGGGTTTTCTTCCACGACCTCCGCGCCTAGTTGGCTTACTTGTTGGCAGTTCTTCAGGTGTTGTTCCAGTCGTTTGGTGCTTTACGTTTGTTTCTTCAGACGTTTCGTCACTTGGAGATGAAGTTGCGTGCATTTTCCCATCTGATGGTACTGAATCTTTCTCTTTCTGATCCGCGTCAACTAACTTGATTTCATCACGTTCCTCGTGCGTGTCAGGAACAGGCCCCCAGGCCTCCCTTTTCGCTGATAATTGCATTTCACCAGCAGAAAGACCCACGTCACTTTGTTCCTTTAAGTGGCCATTAACCGTGGGCTCTGGATTGGGACAGGTTCTTTCTGGTGCAAGCGAGAAACCCTCTTCCCAAAGGCTTTTAACTTGATTGAGCTTAGATAACAACTTGTGTTCCTCTGGAGTTTCAGCTATTTTGAGGTCCTTTGGAGCGACAGTTTTGAGCTCTTTATGCTGACAAACGAAAAACACAAAGAATCAGGAATATAAAAGACTATAGTAACCACAGAGAACCTCTTAAAAACAAAGAGGCGTTGATAATTGTCCATAGACAGTTTGCTGCAATCGACACCGACTGAAATAGGCACCACTTCGCTAGAATGAAATGAATGTAAACTTTCAAAACTTTCACTAACAAAGGAAATCGCGCAAAGTTTTGACTCTTGAATCTCTTGAATTTTACGGTGGTAACACTTGAGTGGAATTTGTTTATCACCTTTCTTGCAAGGTGCAATTTATTTTCAGTATTTCACACGTTGAATATTAGCGAACGTTTGGGGAGTATCAGAATAGAATGGGTTAAAAAAGCATGGAAATGACGTGTTTGAATATACTGACCAGGCAAATCCATAAAACGCCCTTTCAAAATTTGATGATTGCTCACTTCTTCTGGATAATAAAGTGCTACTTCAAAACAGACATTCACGATTTGATAGTGTTAGGAAAAGAAGGGGAAGTTTTCGTGCAGAACTTAAAGCTTTATCACAATAGTCTGACCAGATGACAAGAGCATTTTCTCGCTGATTAACGTGATTACTAAAATAAGGTCACAAATACACACCTCAACCTCATTTGAAGAAACGTTCGTCGCCAGAGCGCTTTCTTGTTTCTTCGATTCGTCTTCAGCCTTCCTCATGAGGTCCATAAACTGCTCCCCTGTCTAAACACCCAGCACGCCATGTTAGCCGCACAGTTCTTTATAATAAGTTAGAGCAAAAGCTTTGAAGAAAACGGAACTAAGAAATTATGTTTCGCCAAAGGACGTTTTGCCTTCACCCTGGTTAATAAAATCCTATAAGACCAAGAACCTAGTGTAATAAAGTTGTGAAAAAAAGCAGAGATCTTCATGAGACAAACTGAATGGAAAGCACGCCACCCATTCCATGGTTTGCCAAAAAGCCCAGATACCATTCGAAAACCAAGATCTAGCCCAAGAGTTTTCTCTTTAGTTTGTCGCGTACCTATCTAAATCGTGGCCTACAAGATTGCGCAAGAGAAAATAACTTATTTGTTTATGAAATCCCCATCCTCTTTACCGTACGATTTATCTACTGGCACACAAAAAGAACAATAATCACTTAGAAGTAAAAAACCAGAATGGCCAATATGGCGAACTGACCATGTGGGTTCCTATGAGGGGATGTGAAAGACCCTCCTGACGAGGTACAGAGTGCTGCAGCGCGTGCTGGGGCGGTGATCCATAGACAGGGGGGGACATGCCAGGCGAGTTAGTCATTTGAAGATGTTGGGCAATCTGTTGGGGAGACACTGGTACACCAGGCGAACTGGCGTAAGAAAGGCGAGGATGCGGCGGCGATCCTGTCACTGGTATTGGCAGACCAGGGGCGCCTACACGAGGAAACGGAGGCTGTTGTTCCTGATACTGGTGCCCCCTAGCCGCATGAGGTGGGCTGTGTATTCCTGCGGGCCACATTACGTTTCTAGAAACATTTGGCGGGCTATGAGATACAAGATGCTCATTAGGCACAGCACGATGTTGTTGTCCACGAATCGGTGACCCAAAGTGTTGCATGGGTAAGTTTTCAGATACAACATTCCAGTGTTGCCCCTGTGCCTCGGGTGTCAGCGGGTAAGGTACAAGTGGTCTGATAGGAGGCGAGAAAGACTGAGTAAGAGCCATCAGTTCATGGTGTCTCAGCCACATTTCATATTGACTTGGAGAACCTACAAGATGACCAGTCTGGGGATGGAACATAAATGGCTGGTTTCGAGGTGGAGTATTCATAATCAAGGGTTGTCCGTCGGGTATTTCAGGTGGCGATTTGCTAACTTGAGGTGACATTCTTCCAGCCAACCCGTTATTTGATCCTGCACCTGTAGCATGAGGACCCTGGGTTGGGCTTCCTGGGATAATATCAGTTGCTACATTAGCAGATAGATCCTTTGGTGATGGTGTCTGTGCGTGAGTGCTATTCGCAACCATCGTTTCGCTTTCAAGGTCAATTACTGATCCATTCTTGTTGACCACACCTGTCAGTGGGCTTTGGACATGCGATGGAGGCATACCAGGACTATTCGCTATACTGTTCTCGTTAAGTTTTACCTCATGGTTTTGAGTCAGAGCTGCTGTAACAGAGTTTGTGTCGGGTTGAGATCTGGATGAGCTTTGACCACTCACTTCTTGGGGGGCTGGAATGTTATTTTGTCGTGATACAGGCAGTGATGTGCTAATTTCATCCCCAATTTTCTGCTCCTGTTTGTTGGGGGTCGATGCAGATCTTGGACGAGCAGGGCCGGCGTTAAAAGGTTTTCTGCTTATGACGGGTATTTGGCCATTTTCCTTAGCTACCTTTCGTTCCTCTTCCTCTTTCTTCTCTTCAGCTCTTCGGTTAGATTTGGAACGTGGGCAGTCTTTAGCGATGTGTCCTATCTTGCCACAAACCCGACAGTTGCGGTCTGTTGGAGCTTCGTAACCATCAGTTAAGAAGTACACGTCAAAGAAGAACCGCTGGCAGAGTTGCGGGGGAATGTCGTACCGTGGAAATCCAAATCGTTCACGCCCTCTAATGAAGGTACTCATGATGTAGCTGGCCATCTTTCTTGTCACTCCTGCACCCAAGTTATGATCCAAGTTAAAGGGATCTGCGAAATAAAAGTTATATAAAAACATAAGTGGAAACACGCCATAACCACCTCCCGTAAGCGACCACCTATCCAAACACCAAAATTGTCTCAGCCAAATGCCTGCAGTTGGAACCACCTCTCGTAAGCGATCGCGATCACGTTTTGTGGTGCCGTTTTAGAATCTGCAACCTGGAACTACACAAATTGCGCCACCATCACGTCATTTAAATGGTCTGTACCCTTACCAACCATAGCTCTCGACCAATCAGCGCGAGACAAATCGCTCATTCATATATTGTCTTTTCTTATTTCTGGCTTAGCACTCTTAAACAGCAAATGGTTAAAAAAAGAGAAAAAAGAACAGTGGTAGGAAATTACCCTCAATAGCAAACACATGTTTTGTCCACATCTTTTCGAATTTCGTCAGCTTTTTTGTTCTTCTGCAACAAACCACGTCATGTTCGAAGTCAAACTTTTCAGTGTAGTACCTCAAAAAGCCATACCACAGCATCCCTGCGCTATATGGATTCGCTTGCTTCTGATTCCAAAGGTTTTTCTAAGAAACAAAACAACAGCACATAACATAAATATATTCCAATTTCCCTTCGTGTGAGCATATATGAAGGATCAACAATGTGATCTGTGAATGAAACAAGAGTGCATGATAAGATCACCTCAAGTGTCACTCCAAGTTATTACACAGTTAAGTGGTAATTCGTGTCTTCCCGTCTGTCATCAAGCCCGTTTGTGTGGCCTTTTTACATTATTTCAAATGTTTTTCGGTGGTTCACATTATCGGGATAACGAAATTTTCCCACGTTCTAGAGTAAACCACGCTAGTATTATGAAAGCAATTCGAAGATTCAAAACAAGGCCTTTGAAGTGCAAGAAGACAAAAACCCATTTTCCAAAGTGTGAGTAACCCATGACTAATGGGTTTTGAGCAAATTTTGTCCGAAACAACACAGACAAACTTGGCGTCGGTCAAATATGAGCCTGGTGTATGGCCTAGCTTTCCGCAAGTCTCTCCCTAGCTAAGTGGATAGAGTGCCCGCCGGCCGGTGTTAGGGAGGTCATGGGATCGAGAGTTCGAATAATGTCAGCCATTTTGATGTTCCGCGCGAGACAGGGTCGGCGATGTGTCGAGTTGCACTGTGGGACCGTATTAGGGAAGCTATCGCTTTTTTTATTGGCTGTTACGAGATTGCGTAGGAAACTACGCCACAATTGCCGCCCTCAAAACAATCCAATACAACACCGAACCAGCCTCACAGCCAACCCCCAAATGGCTTATGGTATCAATGGTAACTTTCTACGAGACCAGGCAATCGTAGCGGATTTCAATACTGTGGATACAAACGCTTCGGTTGGATTTTAAAGTACGTTCTATCTTGGCGACACGTTCTCTGTTAATATTGCATTTGGACAGCAAATTTGGAACAGCCTGGAAGATGAAAAAGCCAAAGGGCGTGTACACATACAATCTCTTTCGGGTCCTTACAAAACCAGCAGTTCCATCCATCAATGATCTTCTCTGGTTTTTTGTTATCTGTATACAGGTTCTGAAGGACTGGAATAACAGGCGGGTTGCACTGCTGTAGATAATGCAGCAACATGAGGATGTAAGCGTAAGATGACAAGCTTCCCTTGGACGCGTCTCCAATATCACACACCTAAACACAAAATAGAAGGGAAAAACGTTAGGTAATTCAGCTTCCTTAAGGACTTGAAGAAACGAATCATTTTACGCTTCCGTTAAACTGCCCACCTACCCCTCCCCTAAACCAACATTAACACTTAGTTCTTACTTAGGGCAAAATGTTGGCATAGGGGAGGGGTAGGTGGGCAGTTTTCCAGAAACGTAAAATGATCCGAAGAAACTAGGACGGCGAAGGCACGGGGAATGTCAAAAAAGCAATAGGGTTAAAAAGCAAAACAACAAATGGAACGGTAAGGCGATAAAATTAACTATCTCTGTTTGACCTCGGACGCGGTCACCTCACTTCAGCTCTAACCTGATTTCTATCCTTTTAAGTGACTGGGTGACTTAGGATAATCGAGAAAAAATGTATTTACATTCGGCGGAGCTAATCGTAGTGGCAGTGACAGAGGATGTAAATACTTTCCTACTGGTATGAACGCACGTGAGCCGATATGGCGTTAACTGACTCTATTGTTATTAGGTATATAAGGTTTTGACAGTTGTAATGTATTCATCTCAGTTCTCGAACTATCAACTTTTAGTTTTATTTCTTACTTTATTCATCTATCGATTGATTTTTTACGTTTAACCCCCAGAGGTTGTGTGACCGCATCGGTTGGGGAATACGTTCCCAATTTTTTCCCATTGGGTTTTTGGGTTTTCGTATCAGGCGGCGTACGTGAATAGTTTAGCCGGAGTTACTTTATTTAGGAATATTGTATACCATTCCTTAGTTATGATGTTGAACTTTGTATGTTATTTGGACGGCATTAAACACTCAGGCTCCATAGTTCGAGCTGCACACCCATTCCCGTCTCTTAGTCGTGAATATAAATAGGAAGTATAATAGTGTGTGAAGCCTGTCTTTCAACGACGTTTTTTATTGACATTGAGATCATGCAGCGGAAGATCAAAAACAAATCCGAACTTCCACATGAATAAACCACACCGGATCAATTGACATGAAGTGTTACAGTCGAGATTAAAGGTGGTGGGGGGAGGAAGGCTTCATAACTTTCTTCGCCTTAAAAAGAGAGAGGGGGACTTAACAGAAGACTTACAATAACTTTACACAACGACTGGCAACCTTCTCTTACACAAGCGGCCTGCTAGGCGTTCGTTCAAAACTTTGCTGGCACCTTCTAGCGGTTGACCTTACTTTCACGGAGACAGTGTTTACTTTCGGAATTTTACGGTCACCCCTGAGTACCACAGCATGACAAACTACAACAGGATTACTAAGATTACGAATTGCGTTCTCCTTACGTCGAAAGCAGTAACCTTACCTTTGCAAATACCTTGACAGTGTAGCCCAAAGTAGCAACTCGATCATCCAGTTTGGCGTACGTTGCCAACATGGCAGTATTCTCCAGCGCAAGAGTATTATAAAGACTGATATCAGCTTCGCGTTTGCAGCTACGGAGGTAAAACTTCACGATGGGAACTTTTGCGGTAGTTATAGCCAACACGTTGGCACAGTCTTTGTGCTTCTTTAAGAGCTTGGCTAGTTTTTTGATTACTTCGACTGCATCAACCTGCAATGAAAAAAAAATCTCTGTGATTCAAACATGATTCGTACGCAGCCTCTGTTGAAAGGACTTTCTAAACTCACGCACAACAAGTGGGATTAGTGAGTCTACGGTTTCATTTATAAATCCTCCCTAGCACTCACGCGAGTATTAAGCTTTTTACAGCACTTTTATCCTTAAATGAACCGAGAATTCAAGGCCAAATATCAAGGCGTTTCAAGAGTACATGTAATACAAAATCGAGGCAACGTTAATTAGCAGTTACAGGATAAGGCTAAGTATAAGGCTAAGTAGAAATCTAAAAACCCACAACAAAACAGGAGTAGACATAGAGTTATTCACCTCCTCTTTCGCCGTATCATCTAAGGTCATGCAGATGTCAATGTCGCTGGTCCGAAAGCCAAAACCATTCTTCGAAGAGCCAAACAAGAAAAGTCTTGCACCTAAATGAAGATGGTAAAACATTAATTTTCATTTAATGTAAGACATTGTGTCGTTATTTGAGGACAGCCTCTCCCAATAAATTCTACGTTCGACTTCAAGGTAAAACCTAATATCGAATCATCATTTATCACTTAAATCGGAGATTTACAACGCTCTCGCGAGGAGATATGACTAAATTGAGATGTCCAAGCGTGCCTTTTCTAAAATACAATAACTGAACTGAATTGATACTTGAAAGTCAATTTACCGCCGGGAAAATATATATTTAAACAAAAAAGCTCTTTCCTCTTCATCCTTATATATCTGTTACAAAGCGACCTAAAAGAACTTGTGACATAGTTCGCAAAAGAGTAGAGGACGTGGCAACCTGCGAGCAGAGTCTTCTTGTCTTCGTCTTGATCGAGGAGCAGTTGAAAAGGAGGCTTTGTCTGAATCGCGTCAAGCTCCGTTATTCAGCCACTGGCTGCGAGGGAGGAAAACTGCCACCGCGTTTTTTAGCCATTGGGGACTTTAAGATCCAACGACGCGACAGCAACGAGAACGTCGCTTAAAAAATGAACTTGCGTTCTTTCCGTCTTTATCGCGATTATTCCTGCTTACTTACTTTTTCAAATGTAGGCGAACCCTCCTGAATTTGAATTTCACTTAAGGGACCATATTCAAGTTCAGAAAGCGAAATAAAATTTCGTTGTTCCTTGTTTACGTTCTCCATAAAAACACGAAATTAGGTATTTTCACGTCGTAGTCGTGCAAAAAACGGCAAAGAAATGTACAAAAAAGCGTGATGCACGAGCAAAGTTGTTGTTTTGCTAACATTCAACCTACTGTATTTAGACGTTCTCGTTGCGGTCGCGTCGATGAATCTTAAAGTCCCTATTGTCAGCGTACCGCCCCTTTTCTCCTCCCCCTTACTCATACAGATGTATCACCGAAAAAGCGCGTCCTTTATTTGACGACCTACCTGGAAAGATTTCGTGGATGTATTCCTCCAGATTTTTCAAAACCTTCTCTCTGTACCCGACTTCCGACCTGTCGAATTCGAAATCATCTGCAACAAAGAAAAGGCGTTGAAAACACAACGGTAACAAAGGAGTGCTGTTGCAATAATTATTTTCCTCTAAAAACTATTAAAAGAAAACATAAGAGGAAAAAGTAAACTAAAGAAACATAAGCTATTCATTAAGCGATCCGGTCTTCAGTAAAAGTCAAAAAATAGTGATTTCGATTTGGTGCCAAGTGGTAACTACATTGACACTTTGACTTAACTGGGGGAGATTTTTGTAATGAAAATGATAATCAAAACAATTTGTTCCATAACTTAGTCTACAATCTTGGACAAAAATGTTAGGAAAAATGGATGATGCCGTGTCTAGTCTCAAGATAAAACCCAAATATTCCCCCTCCCTCCCCCCCCCCCCCCCCAAAAAAAAAAAAAAATTGTTGAAGTCTCTGCACCCGTCTACACAAAAAGGACCAGGCTGGGGTGGGGGAGGGGGTACCAAATCCGCGGGATGGGCGTCCTGTAGGTGACAGTGCACGACCCTTAACACTTTTGTCGAAGACTGTAGGAGCGAACTGGCTAAACAGCTCCTCCTCATATGTACCACAGGAAATGGATTGAAAAAAGCGATGAAAGAGAGCTTTAGTGTCACGTTCACGACAAACGGCAAACGTGGATTTGTACTACAAGACTAAGTTTTCCTTCACTTGTCTAACTGTTCTTTACTTCTAAAACTAGTAATAACCAAAGGTTACGGAGTGCGGGCGACAACGATAGAAGGTCAAAACGCTTTTGCTCCAACGCTGTGCTTTGCGTAAGTTTCAAGTAACGGATGGTCAAAAAAAGCGTGATCAGATTACGAGTGAAAGAAGGTCCAAACGCGCGTGATCAATTGCGTTCTGTGCATTCCAATCATTCTTTGTGGAAGTCCAAACGAATGCTAGCTACATACATGCGACGCATGCGTAATGACAATCTGGAGACTACGATTGCGGGCTCCTCTTATCGCCGACAAAACTTGGTTGTTTTACGTTATTTTCATCCATAAGAATTGTGTTGGAGTGTTTTTACCTAATCATTTGCTATTTTAAGAAAATTTTTAACTTGCATCTGCCGTTTGCCGTAAGTGTGACCGTAAGTAAATCTCTCTAAAATGTATGCTTACTTCTGCATGTCCTGCAAGCAAAGTCAAGCACATCACCAAACTGTTGAGTCATAGGCGGCAGGGGTCTCAGGGGAGGTTTTCTCAGATCAGGACACTGCGTCTTGATGTGGCCATCCTCTTTACAGAAACAACAGGTCGTCACTGGGCGACTCTTACCCCTAAAAACCTGAGCATCGAACCTGAACATACGGTGAACATTTTGGTGAGAATCTTAAGGTCGATTATTTCTTACGACTATCGGGCGCGACTAGCATACATCATGACTTCACGACAGATCGTGTCGAGTAAATAGACCCACGACATTCGTACGACACATTGTGGATGTCGTAAGTGAAAATTGTGCGCGTGTGGATGGTCGAAAGTTAGACGTATGCTAGTCGTGCACGATAGTTGTAAGCAAAAATCGTACCGTCTAAATTGGCCTTTATAATAACAGTAACATTTTACAGGGTTCGTAACCATTCTTGAACCACGAATTTTAAAAAACGCTCAAGGACATTATTCCCATTTTCAAGGACCGCATAAATTGCAAAGTAACGCCACTAATAACAGCTTTTGTTCGTTTTTAACTATTTTGTGTTGTTTCTTTCTGCCAATTAAATTTTTTGGTCACACTAGGCACTTGGGAATCTGGGTTGGATAAAGGTAGCAACTGAACAATTTCCAGGACTTTCCAGGACCAATAGTAATTTTCGAGAACATTTAAGGCCTTGAATTGTTATTTGAAATTCAACACTTTTAATGTTCAAGCGAACCCTGAATTTTTGTCCAGTTTAATAAACCACCAGGAGTGTTTCGTCAAGTTTAAAAACGAAACGCAACCGCGTATTTCGACTTGATAAAACGCGGACTGCCAGCTTATTTAGAGGCTTCAAAACCTTTTCTCCAGATATAATCAGTGTTATATCTAGAGAAAATTCTTTGAAGCCTCTAAATAAGCTGGCAGTCCGCGTTTTATCAAGTCGAAATACTCGGTTCAAATTATCCTTGGATATATTATCATTTTAGCAAGGCAAGCTCTATGTGATCATTCCTTTACTTACTAGGGGTGGACCACCCATTATTCAGCAAAGATATGAGGAGGGGGGGGGGGGGGTGGGAGGTTAAATAAAACTAGCCTTTCACTCCTCTTCCCCACCCACTGCTTGTGAAAGTGCGAATTGCTCGCTCTTGGTCATGGACTTTTTATCTGGGTCCCGTTTGCCTGGGACACTTAATTTTGTACTTTCATTTCTTTAAACTGCGGGAATAAAGTACGGATAGGTACAGTAAAACGTATTAGTACCTGAACTCAATGTCCGGCGGCACATCAACAACGGCTGTTTTGTTGACTGATTCTGTATTCAAAGAGCCTCGCTTTTCTGAATCAACATGTCCTTCGTTACCCTCTGCACTCTTGGTTTTCGACTCACTGGCTTCACCGTTGTCAGATTCACTCAAAGTGATCTCAACCTCCTCGTCTGAAACACTGTCATCAGTTTTGCTTTTTACGTTGGGGGAATCTTCCTCAGTTGGTTTCTCAGACTGAAAGCCTTTTGGCTTAACACCGTTATCACTTGATTGAAGCTTCAATGACTCCAGCTGGTTTGTTGCATTATCTACGTCATCCATCTCAAAAATAGCCTCTTCTTCAATCAAAGCATCGGTCTTCTGCTTCATTTTGTCACTTTTCTTATTGGAATTGCTTGAACTGGTGTTTGGAGAGTCCGCAACTGGGTCTGTAGAGAAACAGAAGAGTTCATATTCCTACATAGCTGGAATTTTTTCCCCAACAGCTCAAACTGTCATTGGCTACTTCGAGGTCATATGACATCTTACAATGAAACTGTTTCCCGCCAAAAGTCTCGTAGCGGGCAACATTTTACAAATCTAGAACTATGACGTGAGCGAATGTACAAGTACATCATTGCAGCCAATCAAAACAAACAGTCACTCCGAAGAGCCAATCAGAACTCAAAGCATCATGCAATGAGAGTGGCATAAAGCGCGGGAAAACGCTCGCGACGTAAAGATGTGACGGGCATCAGTCCCAATTTTTTTTAACAGCCACCAAACGTTTAAAACCTAACAACATTCTTTGAGTTTTACCAGAAGCATATGTCTATTGCTAAGAAGACTTCGTGCATACGACAATAGGTGCTTCCTGTTATTCTTCTACAACAGTTTTTTTAAGTAACACTTCCAGTGAGAACATACAAATAGACTGTGTTTAAGCCATTAACAGTGCACTTTCATATCTTCTTCCATTACAGCACGAAATCAGATATAGCCAACATCCCTCCCGAACGTAAAAGGATACAATCCATGAAGAGTATCACAATAAAAAAATGAAATTCTTTTTTACTTACTATTTTGAGAGGAACCTGGCAACGAACCAAAATAAAAATAACTGTTCTTCCAACAAGTAAAAAAGTATTCGAACGCTGAAAATAGAAAAAGAAGTCAACATATTAAAGATACAACATTATACATGTACTTATTACACTCCTAACCTTCACACAAATCGCAACTTATTTTCCGAAAAGAAAACCATAAGCCAAACCTTTGTCACTGCTCATGGAAGAAGCAACATTTCTCTTGGTAGAAAAGGGATCTATTGAGAAAATGACAAACAACCGTAAAAGCCTTGTTACATAAAAAAAAGTATAGTCGAAACTAACGTGAAATGGTATTAAAAAGAAAGTTTCAGCACTAAAGCGTTGCAAACGCGTGAGTTAACAGTTAGTTATTATGTTCTGATTGGTTATTTTTAGAATTAACTCAATTCTGTGGCCAGATCCAAGACTGAATTCGACTAAATTGCGTGTCAGAGTGCAAAAGTGGACTAGGGTCGTCTTGAATGTCGCTAAATGTAATTTAGGTAAAGTTAAAATAGAAACGATGCCGTTCAGCAGTTTCGATTGTAGAGACTAGCATTCTGCGGGGGAAGCCCAGGTAAGTTGAAGGGCTTGAAGTTGTTGAGATACATTGTACAATTCAGCGTATTTAAAGCGTTTTTGCTGATAACAACAATTTAACAACTGTACGGTATAAGTGTAGTTATTGTTTTAGAGTTTGCAAATTACACTTTGACTTGTAATGACGTTTATAGAATTGACTCCTGGTTACTCTCATCAAAGATAAGTGCCTAATATAATTAATCCTTTAAGTGCCAATAGTGACAAAGATCAATTTTCTCTTAACAGAATCCATACACTGTCAAGAGATAAGTTATGAGAATTAATAAAATGATCACCAAAGAGAAAATGCCTTGATCTATTATCAAATTCTCACAACTAATTCTTTACGGCAAGTATGGAGATCAGTTTGGAGAATTTGTATGTGGATACCGGGGCTTAAAGGGTTAAAATCTTAATCATATGGGGATCATTGTACGTTTCTGGGAAACTGCCCACCTACCTCTCCCCTAAGCCAACATTTTGCCCTAAGTGAGAAGTTAAGTGTTAATGTTGGCTTAGGGGAGGGGTAGGTGGGCACGGTCTCACCTTCTACTGCGATTCTGCGACGTCCCCAATTCTTTGCTTCTCTTTTAAGAGGCTCTGGTTCTCTGATGTTTATCACCAGATTTGGAATGTCAAAGTCCAGGCAGAAAAACCTACAACATTAAAATCGCCGTGGTTACATTTAAAAATTAATGTTTCGTTTAAGACTTAACAGTTTATTGTCAGATGACCTGGAAGTAACCAATTCAATAGATTGCGCTAGAAGAAATTTAGCGTTCGCAACGACTATGAAACTAAAGGTTAATATAATACTTAAAGAAATTTTGAATAGTTAACATCATGTACGCTTGACAACTTTTCTAGTTTGTCCCACTGATTCAGATTCGTTGAGCGAGAAAGAAGCGTTCCATTAAGCGAGATATCAAACTTCCGGTTTGCTATTCGTGACATCCGGGACGTCCCTATATTTCCTAAGTTATCACTCCGAAGTATTTTCCTTATTGCCTGTCTCACTCTGAATAAGAACACCACACTCAATCTCCTAAATTTCA
Source organism: Porites cylindrica (assembly GCA_964035525.1). Lineage (NCBI taxonomy): Eukaryota > Metazoa > Cnidaria > Anthozoa > Scleractinia > Poritidae > Porites > Porites cylindrica. The sequence continues at coordinate 2,942,554 of OZ037788.1, read as the reverse complement.
GTATTTATGAAAAGTATTTACACCTACCTAAACAGCTTAAACCACAAACTTCCAATCTCATCCGCGTTTTCAGTTATAAAGTCTTCCTTTGGACACGGCTTCTCCACCATCTGCAAATCAATACAAAAATCATAAATACATAAATCCCCTTAATACGGATTGGATTTTGGATTATTAAAAATAAGGAGAAATTTAGCTGATCCCCCCTTTCAACGTTACTTCACTGAACTTATCCCCCCTAATAACTTTTGAAGACTTTCGCGACCCCCTCCCCATGTCTTTATAATCCAAGCAAATTTGAATGGTCCCCCCTCTGAATCCTTCCAAAGTTTTCAGTGATCCCCCCTTTTGGGTTCTCAGTTACGACTGACCCTCCCTTTTGTTCTCCTAAAAATCAGGTCATCCCCCCTAAAATCCTCCCCCCACCCCCGAGGCGATAAATAATGACCGGTCCCTCAAGGACCACATCCAAGATTTGAAAGTGATAGAAAATTTGTCGTCCAGTGTCGACGTCCTCCACGAAGCACCGCATGAGAAAATCTTATCTCTGGCGTAGTCATGTGGTGACGGCAAAGAAATGTACCAAAAAGTGTGATGAAAGTACTGAGTTTCTGTTTGCTTATTACACCTACTGCTTTTTTAACGTTCTCGTTGCCATCACCGTTGTGCATGCTTAAGCTTCCTATAATACACTGAGGTAGGTGTTTGGTGACGCTTGAAATAAGACACCTTCAAATTCGAGGACGGGGACGAGATTTTACTTCAAGTTTTTTTCGCGTCTTCTACATAAAAGACACATCAGAAAGTTTCATTGTACGGCGTTTCTTTTTATTTTTATTGAAGGAATTTAAGCCTTTCCGTGGCCGCAAAATGGTGAAACTTCTAACAGTTGATACCTTCTTTCGGCCAGTAAGACATTCTCACTAAAACCCGCAGTAGAATGACGAAGCCAAGGCTATCACGTTTTCCCGCCAAAATGACGTTCACTCACGTGCGCGTACTACTTAGTATTGACAAAATCCCCTCCTCATAGTCTTTCTCCTCTCAGAATCTAATAGAGGTTTCTATTTTAAAGATAAGAGAACTGTCCGTAATAGAGAGGCGTTTCATTGCAAGGCTGTCTAGAAAGAGAAGTTTTGACTGCATGACTCTTACCTCAGTTGGATTCCATCTTGGCAATACTGGTGGTTTAACCTCTTGTAAGAAGTGAATAACCATCAGAGCTAAAGAGTATCCGGGTAGACCTCCTTCTGATTGACAATCAATGCTACATAACTACAATGAGAACAGCACCATGCTCTATCAGTACTCACTTACCCATGCAATGTCTCACCTTCATCACTTTTCAACCTTAAGTTTACCGTTGCGATAAGATGCGATCCTTAATGTTCCTTAGAAGATAAAAGCCTATGCGTTTTGTTGACAGCTTTTGAAATTTAACTACAACCTCGAACAAAACTGTCGAGAGTGTCCCATCCATTTTATTTTGAGTCATATTGCCATCTTCTCTAAACAAAACAAAGTACGCCTCTAGATTTTCCCCATCGGCAACCGGTCAAGTCGCCTGAAAGTCATCTCGCCCGAGACCAGAGTCATGTCGCCCCCGGGGTTGGTGGGAGAAATAGTATTTTCATTTGGCAACAATGTGTAATTTAATCAAGATGACCGAAAAACAAGTAGTTTTGTAACGTGTCTCGACAGGTTTTGTCCGGGGTTGTTGCAAGAAAGTATTAAAAATGTTTATCCTATTTTTACTTTTCACTTGTAAGTAGACTCTTCACTAACTTACCCTCGCCCAATGCCGCAGCCCCACTACAAGAGTCCTAACACGAAGATCCAAATCAGCGTACATTTTTAACAAACGACTCGTGTTGGAAGCCTGCAGAGGGAAAATAAAACTTCAGTTAGTGAGACGTACAGAAATTCAGTTGCTAGGGCTTAGCCAAAGCACGGGGCTGTCTTTAAGAGGCGGGGGTAGGGGATTTCCCCCGGCTACTGTGAACGTGGCCCCCGGGTACTTTCAAATGAAAATACAAGAAAAATAGAACAAAAGAAACGATCAAACCACTAGTTGTTTGATTTTCCGCCTACTTGTTGTATTTACCCAGCAACTTGAAATCTTAGTGACAACCCTGAATTTAGCACATCAGGAAAAAGGGAGACTAATAGTGTCTAATTTGGTCCCCAGAACACAAAGAGTATAATACTGAAATTCACGTCAATACAAACAAAAGTTATTTTTAATTCAATGCTGAAAAAAGCAATGAATAACAAAGAAACTTACCGTTACATTTCCAGGGCTAAGTTCACAATCAAGTCCGCTATGAAAGGAGAAAAGGTTTATTGGTGTTGGTTAGCTATTGTTTTGCTTTGTGAAGTGAGTATTGTTGAGTGTCTTTTCATCATCTCATCACACTCGTCCACAACACCATGAAACTACAGAAAATCATTTCTTTCACTATAAAATTATCTTCACATCCTTTCATTTCATAATCATGTTTATAAATACAGTTTTGTAGTGCAAACATCAACAGGGCACTAGTTATGTTTAGCAAAAGTATCAGAATGACTCAGTTTTTAAATTTCAAGAAAATATTTTTTAACCGATAAATAATAATCATGTTGACTAAAATTAAAAGAAGTCTACAAACCTAGAGACATGTTTGAATAAAATCCGTGGCACCTTGGCATCAAATTCACTTTTCACATCACAATAATGTTCTGAAAAAAAAATTACAGTTGTAATATATAAGATTAAAGGTCAAGTTCTTTGGAGATTAAAAGAAAGACTAGATTAAACACTTAAAAACTTCAAAAGAATTCGCACAAATGATGGTTTTCTTTTTTCCCAATGATATTACTAAAATAGAACTTCTTTTACAAGCTCCCAAGAGCTCTGGTCTAGCAATAGCAAAGGGCAAGGTAATTTTTTTCACTAATCTTACCATCATTTTGCAGTAACTCCAAAATTGACAATAAAACCGGGGGTATCATGACCTGAAAACAATCAAAACAATGTGGTTTTGATTAAGATAATTATTGCACTGCACTGTACAAAATTAAATGGTTTTCCTCCAAATAAAAATTAGGACCAAGTCGATATTAATCCTCACTTCCCTGTACACTGCCCATGCGCATCCACCCCATCAAGTTTGAAGATAAATAGGAAATACCTTGCAGTTTAAATTAAACTATCTACAGTATTGAATTCCTCTGTTAATCACTCTCAGATACCAGAGGCTGGTGTGGGTTATGGCACTCTAAGGGGTCAAAGAAACAATTATCCCTCTAAGGTCCTATTATCTCCACAAACAAATTCCCCAAACTGATCTTTACATATTTCCTTAAAGAAAGAGTTGAGAGAATTTGATAAAAGATCAAAGCAAAGCAGTAGGTGTTCATTTTATCAATTCTCATAACCAAATCTCTTGACAATGTATGGATATCGTTAAGAGAAAATTGTTCTTGGTCACTATAGGGACTTAAAGGGTTAAAGTAAATGCTACTACATTGTTGTACTCACTTCATCTGGAATAACAAGATCAAGGTTGACATCACTCTCTTTCAAACCAAATCCAGTGAGTGATGAACCATAAACAGACACTGAGCATTCTAATAAGGCAAATTCAAAAAATGACTTTTCATATGGTGTGCCCTCCAAACTAACATTCTAAGAAATCTGCCAGAGACTAAGAAAGATAATAATTTGAAAGGGTTTCTAAAAAATTCACCCAAGTAAGATTCTTCCTTAAAGGTGCCTCATATTTTCATTTTCTGACACAGTTTTAGGCTCACACCTGAGGCTCTAGATCTGAAGTCCAATAAGAGGAAAACTAGATCACTGCGTCTTCATTTTTGGAGTTAAAGTTAAACAAATACAACTTAAAAAGGAGAGGAGGCCGTTAGGGTTAAATTCCGACAAGCGACATGGCCTTGAAACGGTGACATAACTAGACAGATGAATAAGGCAACAAACGACATGAAATTGGGTTGAAACTGCGACAGTGATGAGGAGAATCACAAATACAATAGTAAAATACCAAGTGCGACATGGCCTCCTCTTCAATAGTGAAACAACCGCTTTTGAAATTCAGACCAGAGACGCATGTACGCGCCCTCCCCCCACTTCAGAGCTGTCATTAAGGGCCGTAACCCACAACACCTGTTACAGCTGAGATCACTTGATATTACAGGTAATCAAAGTGCAAAGCTAAAGGTGGCACTATAAATTTTTGTAAGATGTTATGGGTGAATCTTTATTTTCTATGGCTGCTTCAAAACTTAATGACAGCCCCGCCCTGAGATGGCCTCGGAGAGGAATTTGACTTACCTGGATGAGTGGAGCAAACAGTTTTACTGACATCCTTTGCAACTTCTTGCCGCCTTGGTAAATCACTCACAGGACACAACCCACGTTCCAAAACCACTGATTCAAGAAGTCTGTTCAAAGCTAGTATTTGAGGTTCTGAGGGCGGGGAAACACGCGAGAGTGCCAAATGTTCTCCTTTTGACTAAATAAAAGAGAATTAAATCACCTTACTTAAAAGTACAGGTTTTCCCCAAAATGTGCTTAACAATACAATTTTGGCCATAAGAAGAAGAGAGGGGTATTTATTTGAGGAAGGGCACTTAGTTATGGTTATGGTTTGGTTATCACTTTGTTTGACCAGTAAGGAAAACTATCAACTAGTGAAAAAGAATAATATTGGAATTTTCCTTTCCTCTTAAACAATGAATAACACTTTTAAATTAAAAGGTTTATTGGTTATTTCAGTGCAGTGTCTATCTAACTACTGATTAAATGATTAAAATGAATCTTACATGGAACTATATCAACCTATTTTAGTGACCAAAGCTCCCACAAATCTCTTGTGTGCTAGCTCAGTGGTAAAGCTTTCCTGGACTAGTAACCAGAAGGTCATAAGTTTGCGAGTATTTAAGTCGGATTTTTTCTTTTGAGCTGCCTGTGTCACTGATAAAAAAACATCTTTTGCAACGTAACAAGTCTGTACCTTTTTCAGCTTCTTGTGTGACTTCCTCGTAGCATGATTTTGACACTCTTCTATGTTTCCAAGTTTCATTTCACAAAGCTCACAGTAAAACGGTGAACCCTAAAACAAAAATATTTCCATAAAACTGAAGAACTGCTCTTGGCATTGTAATATTCAATATTTTATCTACTTAAGATATGAAGATGGAATCCATAAGAAAATTGAGTAATTTTTGTTTTCAGTGGACAAAAACCTTGTACCATAAGAATTTCAATCATATTGCATTCTTTTTTACCCTTTCAAGGGCTATGAACTTCAAAAGCTTCAAATTTCACAAAATGAAATCTAACACAAGATGATTTTGCCCGTGTTTTCTCAATTCCTGTGAAATTTGAAATTATTTATTTCCTTGGGCTCCCATAAGAACCTTTCCTTTGGAGTTAGTTCATGCATGCATAACTTATTACATTTATAGCTCCTTGACAATTTATGTAAAAAGAATGGAATATGGCTTAAAAAATTCTAGTACAAGGTTTTTGTCCACTGAAAATTAATTTAACCCTTTAAGCCCCAATATATACAGACAAATTCTCCAAACTGACCTCCATGCATTTCGTTAAAGCAATGCATTTTCACTTTGGTGATCATTTCATCAATTCTCATAACTGTATCTCTTGACAGTGTATGGATATCGTTAGGAGAAAATTGATGTTGGTCACCATTGGGACTTAAAGGGCTAATTACACAATTTCCTGATGGATTCCACCTAAATATAGTCAAACCCAGCATTACAAACACTCACTTCATAGGAACATCTTGCTATTATGGACTGTTTCTTTGTTCTTAGCAAAAGCCCCAAGGCTTATATTGTCTCCAACTTATCGTAGTACCAACACCAGTTAACAGAAATAACAGTCATGTTTTCTTCCCCAATCAACAGATTCTCATAGAAAGTTAACCTTGCTGATACACACACTCCTTTGTCAATTGCATATTGTTACGAGCTCAGAATTTTTCAAAATGGCCTTACGGTGACTTAAGCCTGTTGCCACACTGTAATCAAAATGGCTGCCCAACTATTAAAATCAAAATTGGCCGCACACATGACAATTCAAAGCTTAGTTCATCACCATAACATCAGAAGGTCCTTAAATGCAAACTTAGCTAACAAAAGCACCATAGTTTGACATAGTTTATATTGAAGGACATATATGCCCTAATTAATTGCAGACTCTCGACACAATTTAAGTCGCCAAGTCAGATGTCATGGCAACCAAAATGATTGCAGCCTGGAGTTCTGCTTATTTTCTTTCCATCAGCATTGTTCTACAAGCCGTCTACTACACACCTTAACATTAATATCAGCTTGCATAATAAAGTGTTGAGACTCCAGGTCCTTTAGAATCTGTAGGTACAGGTCTTTGCATGCTGGATCCTCATTTATTGATATTCCAGTAGTCTAAAAGATAGAAAAAATAAACCAAATAAAATTGTTTCAAGCTCTCTTGTGAGGAGTATTAACACAGCTATGAATTTCACACAGCTATGAATTTCACACTGGTATCAACTCTACGTCATACTCATAAAAGTACTTTTTGAGAGTCACTCCCAGCAGCAATAACCTGTACTAATGAAAAGCATATGACACCATTTGCATCCAATAATATGATGCATTAACTGTGCCAATCCTCCGGGAGTCCAGGATGAGGGATGCTTGCAAACGTTTTGTTCGTAAACAAAGTTCATAAGGTAGATTTGTCATCATAGGGCAGTTGGGAAGTTGATCTGCCCTGATGAAGGGCTAGCAATCAAAACATCACCTTATTGACCCCCCCCCCCCCCCCCTACAGTAGTCAATCTACTAAATCAAATCAGTTGATAAAACTAAATGTTTGTATTTCACTCCCCCAGTATTATGTGACATTTCTTCAGAATCCAAGTCTCTTAATACATCTGAGGGGTTCTTACCATTTGAAAGAAAAACCCACTTGAGATACCTAAAGGGATAATTTAACCCTTTAAGTCCCCATAATTACATACAAACTCTCCAGACTGATCTCCATACATTCTTAGAAAAAAAGGTTGAGAGAATCAAAGATCAAAGTATTTTCCCTCTTGTGATCATTTTCATTGTTCTCATAACCTTTACTCTTGATTGTGTATCAATATTATAAGGAGAAACTGATTTTGGTCACTCTAAAGAATTTGTCAAAAGATTAAAGCATGTTCCCTTTGCTGATCATTTTCTTTCTCATAACCTTTTTCTTGATTGTGTGTAAAAATAAAAATTAAAAAATAAAATGAAATTGTGGGTAGAAAATTTATGTTGGTCACTCTATGGGACCCTGCCGAAGCAATAACAGCTCATTGTCATGCTTGAGCCAAAAAAGGGCACAAACATATGCAGCACAAGTCTAGAACTGCTCAAAAGGTCCGTGTTAAAGTAACGTTCTGTCTTTCATTCATTAAAATGTTTGTTCAGAATTCTATTTTGACAGCCCTGCATCTATTTACAGTGCAACTACTCAAACCAGGGCACTTGGAAGAAGATTATCTAATGAAAAACGTTTTTTGAAAACAAAAGATTCTGAAGTTTTTTTTGCAAACAGACCAATAAAATTCAAGGTTCAACTTTATACAACGGTTGAAAACTTTAAAAGCGTTTGAACTTACCTGACCCCTCAGGAAATGGCCCTCAAAATTCATGACTTTTATGGGTCTGTTTGCAAAAAACCTTGAGAATCTTTTGTTTTCGAAAAATGTTGTGATTGGATAATCTTTTTCCAAGTGCCCCAGTTCGAGTAGTCGCAATGTAAGTGTAAGTTCTTTTCTTTCTTTCTTTTTTCTTTAATGCGCGTAATCTCTGATCGCGGACTAGTAAATTTAGTTACCTTAATTACATTTTAAGAAACTGAAAGGTTTTCTCAAAGTCCTACCTCTTTTCTACCTTCTTTGTGGTTTTCCGCCTTACCGCGGTTTCGTCTGGGCCGTGAACTACTTCCGGGCTTTGGTTTCTGGCTGTTTTCCAAATCATCTCCTTCTTTACGCGCAACTTCCGAAATTCCCGTAGAGGGCGGAGGTATTTCCGAATTGTCCATTCTACAAAGTTGTTACCGTCCTATCTTTCTCGCGACTTTAACCCGTGGCAGATGTCTCGAGGCCAATACTGACAAGAATGCATATTAAATTGCTCGGAGACATTAAACATGGCGTCTGATGAAACATCGGGGTTTCTTTGCAATTTCCCGGCTCTACTAGCTCTAGTTATCATCGGCTAGTGCTTCATGCTCCTTGCTTCCATTATTCAGCTATGCAAGATTTAGATTGGCTTGGAATTCCATCATTTTGAGGATCAAATCGTCAAATTTATTGCCAGACAAGGCATCCCCGAACCGCCATTTGCAAATTCTGTCAACGCATGCATTAGATAGCAAAGCCGATATAGGTGGGAATCGCGGGCGCATAATAACTTGCGGCAGCGTTCGTTTGTTTTTGCGTGAAAAAATTAGCATTTCTCTCACGGTATGCAAACGAGAGGGGACATCAGCGTTTCTCTTGCAGAACGAAACTTTCCATATCCCACCTCAACATAGAAAATTCATCTGCCATCTCATCCGTCCTATCCCACTGTTCCTGGCATGGCCGAAAAACGACCGAAGTACATGAATTGGATTCTAGAGTGTATAAACTTGCTCCGCAGTCGGAAATCACGGCCCGACTTAGAACGAATTTGCCGGACGATGCTTAAATGTCACGGAATCGATGAGCGAGACACAGAGGAAGACTTAGCAGTGCTTATCGCGAGCGGAATTGTGACAAAGAGGTCTTTTAAAGGCGCTATTTCTTATCGCAACGCGTCGGGTTGGCACAGAGTTCTTGGCTCCGGCAAAGTTTCGCGAGCGTCCCGATGGGTAGGCGAAGCAATTCGAGCGCTTGATCGAGGTTACGGCGTCAGCGCAGTGGAAATCGACAAATTCATAACTGCTCGGCACCCGTATTACCATAATTTGAAGGCCAGGATCAAGATCGCATTGAAAGACGATTTAGATCATGGACGCGTCTGGAGTGTGAGTGACGGCATGTACAGGCTGCTCGAATCCGCGGAGGTAAGCTGAAGTCTTTCAAAACATAAAAGTCGGGAACTTTTCTTCGCGGAAAGTCTCCTTAGTTTACAGACTCTGGTCGCATACATGTGACTGACAAAAAACGCAGCTCCCACCAAAACTTCTTACCACGACAATCACATTAAGTAAAAGGTCCTTATCATGTTGATGGCAGCTTTTCGCAGTTTTTTTCTCACCCTGGTATTTTGGCTGCAGTAAATGATATTAGCAACTTTTGTATGCCATTTCAAGGCCCACGCGTGCACATATCCCCCAATCTATAGAATACAAAATGTTGACGTGTATTTCCTTGTGGAGTGGTTAATTAACCGAAGTTCGTAAACCTTGCTCGAGGCTTTTGGAAACCATTTCCTGGTTCAATAAAAAGAGACTCTCTAAAAGAAAAATACAATTATTGAACAGGAAACTTGAAATGAAATTTTCAGACACAATGGCACACGTTTGAACCAAATTGCTACAGTTATTGTAAAAATCGTTACAAATGTATCTTTATGGATATAAACACTTGGCTTAAATACTGTTATGATAAATTAAGTTTACTCTCTACTCTTTCACCTCCAAGGTGAATGAAGGAGTCTTTTTATAAGGTGGTTGTAACTGGTTAGTTTGCAGAGGAAATCCAATGGTGGATCCATTCAAATCAATCCTCTTCAGCAGTAATTTCACTTGGTACTAATTGAGTTCCACCATATTACAAAAAAACTTTAGAAGTTTACCGTGGGAGGATAAGCTCAGTCGATAGAGCGCTTGACTGCAGAGGGGAAGGTCGTGGGTTCGATTCCTGGGGCCAGACCAATACTCAGAGTCTTAAAATAACTAAGAAATGAAGGTACTGCCTTTCTGCTGCAAGCGGCTAGACCTTCGCGTGACTCAGATGACCACGTAAAATGGTGGTCCCGTCTCCAGTAGGAGACGTAAAAATAGTGTCCCCAATTAGTACTTTCATGCTAAATACATTGACACTCAAATAAAGTGCTTTTTTTATTTGTCAAATCTTGACTTCATAATATAATAATATATTGTTTCAATATTGATATTCAGTTCATGAGAAGAAATAAATCAGTTTTGCGACACATCAGTGAATCATTTCAGCCCTCTGTAAGAAGTAAATATGCCTCCATTTACTCTCAGGCTTGCATGACAATATATAAATAAAGACCTGATTTACGAGGAAAATTCTAAATGTTATCTTTCTAATGAAATATATATTATAGAGCCCGGAAAGAGAAATTCCAGAATGTGATCAAGTTTGTGACTTCTGCCTTCAAACGGCGGCTGCAAACAGACGTGGAGAGCCAGAAGATCTCTTAGTATGCAGAGACTGTGGCAACAAAGGTTAGAAGGGATGCCATCATCTATTTCTGGCAACTAGAAATGTTATGGCAGTCCTCAGGGTAGGAAAAAACCCAGGTCCGATTGCCCGGGGCAAGTTAGTTTTGATCTTGGGTAAGTAAAAATAGAAGTTTGGTGGCCCAATGGGGGAGTGGAATAGCCTCAGTGGTCCTGTGAGTCTGTCTGAATGTGTCAGCTTGGTAAATGATAATTTCTAGACAAAACTGTGTCAAAGACTGCAATAAGTAGCAAAATGCATGAATCAATTTAAAATCCAATTGCACATTTGCTTGCTTGTGTAACTCCTCCAATCACCATATTGGTCAAATCTAGTAGTTGCTCTCTATCGTGGCACAGCATCTACGTACTAGTAATCTTATACACTTTGTTATAAATCTATACCTTATTATAGACAATCTCTTAAAACTACCTAAAGATGGTACTTGCATTCTGTTCCCCTTCAAGCAAGTAATATTTAAGTATAGGAACAAGCGAATACTGAAATTTACTTGCCCATTGTGCAAGTGGATTTCAACTTATTTTTTTCCTGAATCCTGCATTTTTATACTTTACCTTAGACTTGAGCTTGCTTTGTATTTTTGTTATTTTAGCGCACCCCAGTTGTATGAATTACTCTCCAGAGCTTGTGCTAAGGATCACTTCAGATGCTAGTGCCTGGCAGTGTATTGACTGTAAAGCCTGTATTATATGCAATGACAGTGGAGATCCCGTAAGTTGTAAACTTAAAATCCTTTGCGTGACTTGAAGTCCCTCAGCCACTCTCTAATCAAGTCTTTGTGGAGGGAGGAAGTTGATGAAGTTTGGCTTTTGTGTGATACGTGTATATGAAGAACTGTGCAGACCTCAGGGGTTGTTAAACTTATCACTAATAGATGAGCTTGGGTACTGGTTCCAGGTTGAACAGGGGCCTGATCACCTCAGGCATAGCAAGGAGGTATCCATGGCAACCAGGTGCGAGTGAGAACCACCCCTGCCTTTCAGTGGAAATACTCACCTGACCCCATACCAGTACTTACCAATGCAGGGGGGAAGGGGTGGGAGCCAGAATCCACAAAGAATCACTTTAATGCACAAGCAACACTAGATCTGCAATGATCAGCTCTAAATGCCAGCAAGAAATGCAACATAATTGACAAGATAAGCAAAAAGCCCTTGCAGTCACCCCACAGGTCATGTACACTTGAGGGTTAGATCGCTGATGGCATCGGCTTGAAATTTAACTCTGCCTAAATTAGATTTAGCCACTCATCACCAGTGTATGAGCTTGGGAGCTGATGCCTTAAAGATTGGACATTTAGCACCTCAGGCATAGCAAGGAGGTATCCATGGCAACCCTGTGAGCAGGAACCACCCAACATTCACAACTCTCCAAGGTGCTTGGAGAGAGGTGGAACCCACGGCCTACATTGTAACAGTCCCCTTGATCTACATTTTATTATTCTTCATATCACTTTCAGCCTCATTCACTAATAACTGTCAATAATTTGAAAATTTGTCTTAACAGTTTAATCAGTTGTGAAATATGTTTTTGTAATGTGCTTGTCTTTGTAATTTTCTTTTTTAGAGTAGTTTATTGTTCTGCGATGCCTGTGACAAAGGCTACCATATGCAGTGTCATGTACCTCCAATGTCTACAACACCGATCGGTGAGAATCTCACTTTTGATCACTTTAACAGGCCAGGCTCAAAGTTAAAGGGGCTGAGTCACGTCAGTCTAGTTCATTTTGTCAATACATTGGAACCTTGATTTATAGAGCCAACCTCTATATAACAAAGTCCTTGATATAATGAACAATTTCCCTTACCCCAATAACAGTAAAATATATGAAAAAGAACCTCGATATAACGAAACCTCGTTATGGTGAATAAATTTTGTCAGTCCCTTGGTTCTTTGTTAATCTAGGTTCCACTGTATATAGCATATAGCCATGCAATTATGCTTTCTTATGCGCTATTCAACTTTAACGAAGAAATAAAATGTCAAAATCACAGCTTCTTGATGAACAAATTTACTTCCCATGCATTTTATCAAACATTACAAACAACAAAAATGAACTTTGAAAAACTGTTGGGCTAACATTAGCTTTCAAAACCTACAATTTCAAGCCATTTTAATCTTCTTCAAGTTGGTCCATTCCTGCCTTAACTTTTATATTTGCTGTGTTATAAATAACCTTTGAATGTTTTGAGTGACTGTTTTTATGTTTATGTTTTTATGTTTTTATGTTTCACTCAATTTGGTAGCAGTTTGTGTCACGTTAGGTCGTACATGCAACTAGATTTTTTGGCAGTGTGGTACTTAAAAATCATGTGTGATCATGCTTAGGCACCTAAAAAACTCCAGTTCAGTCCAACTGACTGCACTGAACCCATTGTTTATACTGACCAGACACAAGACAGGTGCATAAAAATTCAGAGAATCTAGTTCTTTTTGTCAGCAAAGTTGGTTAACTTCAATAAGAAAAACAAACAATATTATTATTTGTTTTTGTTAAAACAGGAAAATGGATTTGTTACAATTGTCAAAATCATCCAATAAGTCCAGTGCGTCTTGTGGATTCCAGTGGTTTTGTAAGTCAAGATGTAGTGATGAAATCAGATGGTGCAAGTAACATACAAATGGGAGATGATCTGCAGTTGCATTGTGACGAGGATCTGACAGGCGAATGCACCGTTGAAGTAAAAGATATTCACATTCAAGGTGTGAGAAAATAAATTATTACTTCTAATTAATATTTATTGAGTGAGAATGGATTACCGCAGGGATTACAAGGATGTGCCACGGCTTTGTGCGCTCTCTGATTTTGGTACTTTTATGCCTTGAAACACTCTCTTTTGTAATCGTCTCAAATACAGATGGATATGTCTTCATATCTGGTAAAAGTCAGACTTCTTTCCCTGGGAAAAAGATAAAGTATGACAGCAGAATTCATGATTTTATGTTTGACAATTCTGGTTTTGGAGGCGAATGGTTCAGTGCATCTTCGCCAACCATATGGAAACAGTGGGGATTACAATCAACACTAGTACTTCTGATCCTTTTGTCTTCTTTGCGGTAAATTGTTTGAATCTGCATATCAAATTAAATTAAAATCCAAAGGACAAATTAATATAAATTCAATTCATTAAATAACCCATGTAAAAGGTAAATGCACCACATGTTAAGACCGGGGATAAAGGCCATGGGTGAGGTCTCGTGTGATAACAATAGAATGCTCATCTGAGCCTGAGAAAATAAATTTCAAATTTCACAGGAATTGAGAAAACACAGGTAAAATCGTCTTGCGTAACATTTCATTTTGTGAAATTTAAAGCTTTTGCATGAAGTTTGTTTTCTTGGGCCCCCAGAAGAAATGTCTTTGTAGTGATTCATATAACTTATTACATTTATAGCCCTCGAAAAGGGTAAAACAGAATGCAATATTATTGAAATAATCTGGCACAAGGTTTTTGCTCACTGACAATTAAAATTACTCAATTTCCTAATGGATTCTGTCTTAATCATTTGGTCACTATACTTCCATATACCCATTGTAAACCAATCAACAATATTCTGCAGAGCAGAGGGGGGCTTGTTAGAGAAAAGGCAATATGGTTAATAAAATGGCTAACTCCTCTATCTGTACATTTATACATGTAGTTGATGCTGAAAATGTTCAGCGGGAGTTGGAGATGTTAAGTCACTCAACAATGAATGACTGCAAACCGAGCATGCCAAGAGAATCAACAAATGGTGGTCCTATGATCGTGGATCATGGCGAATCCAATGGTCATGATGCAATGACAAATGGAGAAAAAAGTGTTGTTAATGGCTTTCAAGGTATTTTTCTTTGTTTCTGAAGACATCAATGTCAAGATGATACCGATAGAATAGGTTACTAATGGGTTTACTGATACGACTAGGGATTAAGTTAGGTTTTGTTCCCATTTTTTTTCCCATTCCCTGTGCTTGACGACAATGCATTATTAACCCACATGTACAATCAGGCTGAATTTTATTGGTAGTCTTTTGCTGCCTTACATCCTGTTTTGCCTTTCCTACAGGTACAGTAAAAGGGTCAGAGATAGAAACAAAAAAATCAAATTGATTATTGGTAGAGCAAGATTGTTGGTTATATGGTACCCTGCTAGATCTGGCATGGTTTTTAGCATTTACGAGGTTGTTTGCATGGCCTGTCAGTCGCGTTGAACAGAAACCACAGATGGCTGGCTTCAGAGGTTTCTCTTGGGGGCATACTAAAAAAAATATACAATCCAACTATCTGACTGACAAGCTTTAGAACAACTTTATAAATGTTAAAAGTCAGGCCAGAAAGAAACCTCTGCTTGCATGGCAGTTGTAAGACAAGAAACAGAGATCTTGCATTCTTTGTTAATGACCTTGCAACATCTTTTCTGTCACAGGTTCAACAAACAAAGATTCACCGCCTGTGTCTGGCAATACAGCTAGTGATACAGAGAAAGGCAAAAGTAATCTTCCCCCCGAGACAGCACTGTGGACCGTCACTGAAGTGGTGTCTTTCTTCAGTTCTCTGGGATTTCCAGAGGAAGCTAAATCCTTTCAAAACCAGGTAAAGCACCATTACTTCTTAACTAAAGTTTTTTGTGGATCATTCTAACTAAACCCACTCTACTAAAGAATATTATATTTTCCTTCTGTCACACATTAAGAACTTGGTCTCAGGTTTACAGTTTTTGCTGGCTATGGAGAGGAGAATTTGTTGCGTCACATCACCATCTGATGGTCGCTAAATTTCTGGATCTCAACAAACTGTGGTCCTGCAAATATGGCGGGAAAAAAGGAAAAAATTGACATGTATGACTTTCCTCTGTGTTGTTGCACTCAGAAACAAAACGGTAGCTGATACCTTTCTTTGATTGTCTGACAATCCAAATGGCCATCTCTGTCAAGAAAGAATGTTGAGATCGAGAAATTTTGATACCATGGTAACCTGATGTCACACTTCTCCTCTCTGTAAGCACACTTTTATTAATTATCCTCTTTGATTTAAAAAATCAATAATTTTATCTTTCCTCTTCAGGAAATTGATGGTGAGGCCTTGTTACTGATGTCCAGAAATGATGTACTGACTGGCATGTCAATCAAACTAGGACCTGCACTAAAGATTTATGTCCACGTAGCCCGTCTTCAAAGTCAAAATGGCACCATACCTTCATAACGAAATAAATTAATGTACAGTAACAATTTTTATACGTAATTATTAGGAATTAGTATTTTCTCTTGTGGCCATTTTTTAATGACATCCGAGACATGCCCTGGCTATGTGAGACATTAACTTATCCCCTTTTATAGATGCTAATTCCCACAGTCTTTTCTGGAGGGAAGAGATCGCCTTTGAGAAATATTTTCCAAGTATTCATTAAGAGTAATAGACTCTAATGAGATTAACTTCCTGCCTTATTATTTAAGAGATTAAGAATTATGTGCTGGCGATTTATGTCATGAAAAGTACTGTTTCATTCTTCTATATATCCAACCCCTTGGAGGTAAGCATGTATTCTATTTCAGTCCATGCTTCTCAATTTAGTTGGGTTTATTAGACCTGGGGTATGAAGAAGTTCAAAGGGCCGTAATGGGATTTCAGTTGTGTGAGGGGAGTGCAGACGTAGAGAAATCTGACATATTAATCAGGCACTATCTTTCACCTCGCTCATTGGATCTCTAAAAATGAAAAGCCTGCTTGAGGCTATGCAAAGGAAAATCAAAAAATAGGAGTGTTGTGAATTCAGTAATATTACATCTTGTCGTGTCACAATAATTTCACAAGCCATTATTATAATGTCCTCTTGAGACACTCCTTTTCTAATAATATTAATAATAAATACATGTACCCCTAAGAGATATGTAGGGCTACATAGAGGATATAATATCATTATGGTAGCGTTTTTCGTTTATTTGTTGTTGTTTTTTTGTAAATTTTTCAGACAGATTCTCATGTTGGCTAGTGATAACAATACTAATCGATCCATTGCATCAGTTTAGCTCAGTTTGTATTGTGGAGATCTGGAAATTCAGATTAAAAGATAATTTCAATAATTAATTATTAGCTAATTTAAAATAGTTAATTTTTGCTATAAACAGTAGATAGTAATACTTTTTTCATACAGCATTTCCTTCATATTGAAGGAAAGACCGAATATCAACAGTAATTTTTTACACTAAAACTTAGATAGCAATATTTCGCAATTGAGCTGTTTAATTATATATTACGGCTTGTTAAGGGTGCGTTTGATAAACCATATGTAGGATTTAAAGTACATAAAATAAACTCTAAATGTAACTTGTTTTGGCTTTCATTACACGCTAAAAGCCAGAGTTTTAAGATGAATGTGGCATTGTAATGGTAAAAAAATTTGCAGTCAAAGAGAAGTGACTATCAATCGAATGCACCCTTAGTAGAATATGCTGTGTTGGTTTCGTTTTCATGAAGTTCGCTGTGATTCCAGCTTTTAAATGAACACTGTGAAGCTGTCAGTAGCGCTCCTTGCTTCAAAACACTTTGTGTTATCTTTTTGTGTGTGTGGACGAAACTTGTCATGTAATAAGTTTTCACAAATATAACGCACCGAGTAAGCTAACGCTTATGAGTGCTTTGACCAGTTCTTGTGGAGACAAAAAATAGTACGAGAGTGAAAAAGACGGGGAAAGGTGCCTTCCTTCGTATCATGGGTCGGGTAGGTTAAATAGACTGATAGCAGCCGCTAGTGGTGCCTTCTATGCCAGAAGACCACGCTAATATATTTATTGTAAAAGACACACATTGTCTCATTCACGCCCCCTTGTAAGGTAATCCAAGACAGTTTCGGTTCCGGATTCTACGCCTTGGATTTCTGATTTTATGTACTGGATTCCGGATTCCCGGAGCTGAAACCCGGATTCCAAAGCCCAGAATTGCAGATTCCACAAGAAAAAATTTCCCAGAATGCGGATTACTTTACTAGGGGCGACATTCACGACATTTCATTTTTTCATCAGTCTCTTTAACCCGGCTTTTCGCAAAAGATAGAATTCTCCAGTGAAAAAAGTCTTGTTCAGTTTTGAATTTTATGTGCCGTGTGATCTGTTGTAGGAAGAATCGAAAAGTAAGGAATAACTTATAAGCGGATGCGTTTGAATGACTCTTCCAGCGCAAGGAAAGACAAACGTGCAGGCGTGAATATTTAAATGGCTCCAAAACTTAATTGCAAGGAATTTTGAAGCTCTCCCTTTTGTGTTATCGTCGTTGTTGTATGTGTATCTGTTCGGTCAAACGCATCCTTGGTACAAAATAATAGTGTTAAAATAATTTCAAAAGGAAGATATGTTCATACATTTGTAATTCTTTAGTATTTGTGGGGCGGAAGGCCAGCTTTGTGGTTTAATAGAGTGAACCGTAAGGAATATGAAAGTAATAAAAGACGGATATTTGTAAGTTCTGTTTGTAAATGTTTTCAGGTTGGAGATGGGTTTAACAAAAAATCGAGAACCGTTTATGCGTTATGATACCGCTGGAAGATGAAAATAGGGACTTAGAAGATCCAACGACTCGGCGGCAACGAGAACGTCAAAAAATAGTAGGTTTAAGAAGCAAAGCAACAACTTTGCACGTGCATCGCCCTTTTGTACATTTCTTTGCCGTTTTTGCACAACTACGACCTGAAAATGCCTAATTTCGCGTTTTATGGAGAACGTGAACAAGCAACGACGAACTTTTATCTCTCTTTCTTACCTTGAATATGGTTGAGGGTTCGCCCACATTTGACAAAGTAAGTGGTTAGGAAAAATCGTTGTAAAGACTGAAAGAAAGCAAAATTAACTTTGCGACGTGCTCGTTGCCATCGCATCGTTGGATCTTAAAGTCCCTAAATTGTGTGAAGATGAGAATGTCTGAGATCAGAGTCCTTGCTTTAGTTAATGAGCGACTCGCTCCCTCTGCAACTGAAACAACAGGAGCTCGAACAAGGATGATTTTGGGGGCTACACCATTCTGCTCGATTCCCGCTGACGTCCAACAAAGACAACAAAAATCCTTCACACTTGTGTATAAAATAACCTTGTTTAATTTTGACGCTGTATTAATTCGCTCCAATTTTACAAGTTTCTACTTATTTTCTCACTAACAAGTCTAGCTATTATTTTATTTCGTGGACCTTTGCTATCTCGACTTACCCTGGGTACCAGAGGTCTTTTTCTCGCGTGCGGCTGGATGCTTCGCTGTCGGCCGCAGATCGACACAGATCTTCGGCCGAGGGCCGAAGTCACGAGCACAACCGAAAACCGCGCATGAAAAGTCTCTGGCACCCATCTCTACTTTCCTCTTCATGAAGTTAGCATTAAAAGGTAGTCATGTTAACAAATTACCGTTAACCACAATTTTGTCGCGAAACAAGAGACACCGTTTGTCAGACTCATAGACGTTTCAGGGTTTACAGGATAAAGAAAAAGGGTGAATTTCTTAGTTAAAGACGTCGCACTTGCTCTCATGTAGTTCTCAGCTGGTAATCTGTCAAAAAAAAAAAAAAGAAATTGCAAGTCGTTAGTTGTTGATGATGAAATTTGAAAATGACTGGTAAAAAGTAACGCCTTTGTAAAAATAACGCTGAATTTTAGAGGTCATCGCCACTGCTTTAATTTTTATCCTTCGGTTAAGGTTTGAACCCGTTATCATACATGGTCACACCTCCAAAAATAAATTTAAAAATATGAAGATCCAACAATAACTATGAACCACAACATATATACGCCAATAAATCTTGATAAGTCTCAAATACAATCTCGGCAATAAATTGAAGACCAAAGTGTGAAACTGAATATGAGTCGTTTCATCTAAAGTTTTCACGAAAATGCTACAAAAAAAACATTGTACAGTCGACTCTTCCTTGAAGGACATCTCTGTAAAACGGACACCTAGAAATGGTCCCAGTCTTTCTTTATTCCTTTTATTTGACTCTCTACAAGATGGACATCTCTCTAAGACGGACACTTAATGCTGGGTCCAAAGGTGTCCGTCTTAATTGTTGGCCAACAACACCCAACATTGTTGGAAGTTACATGCTGCGTCCGTTTGCACACCCTGTTGTATGTTGTTGCGCAAAGTTTGAAACCGGTCAAACGATAAGCTACGTGAAAACGGACGCAACGACTCCCAACATTGTTGGGCCAACAATGCTGGGAATTGTTGCGTCCGTTTTCACGCAGCGATAGAGAAAAGAGACAGCAGCTGATTACAAAACCACACACACGAACACACATATCATTTCAAGGTCATTCCAAAATCTTTTAATCAGCCTGTTCACCCAAATAAGTTTTCTTTCAGTTGCGTTTTAGCTTAGACTTATTGATCTCTAGCAAATTGAAACATCCTTTCCAAAAAACCAAACGTCCACCTTGAAAACCAAAATTGAAATTGCTGATATACAGTAAACAAAAGGGAGAAAGTTGTCTCTTCCTTTTAATAGAGAGCTTTAGATCACAGTGCCGTAGCCAGACCAAACGGTCAACCGAGGCAGGCGGGAGTTGCTAGGGGGGGTCGGGGGCATGCCCCCCCCCCCCCCTCTCCGAGAAATTTTGAACTTTAGTCTCTCGGAATTGCGATTTGCAGCGTTTTCAGGGCCTTTCGGTAACTTTTTTCGAGTTAATTTAAGTGGAATTTAAAAAGCAATAATCAGAAAGAAGCTACATAATCTGGGTGACCGTTAACCTCGCCAATGGTTTTGATCAGTATTTGTTCAAAAAAAATTTGAGTTAACGTACGTAGCCCCTTGAGATCGATGATATGGTAATTTTTTCATAGTATATTGACTGAATTGCTGAATTCTTTGTAATATCATGATGCGTTAAAAATATCCGATGATCGCTTATGTAAAATAAAAATGATCGGCGAAATTCGTCGAAATTTTACCGAAGCGAGTGCCTCGGTTGGCCTCATACTAGCTACGGCGCTGGATCAGAGGACGAGGACGTACGAGATTTTCTCAATACTAAAAAGTGCACGCGCGAGAGCCATGGTCATTTTGGCGGGAAAACGTGGTAGTCTCTCTTACGTACCTCCATTCTGTGTGATGTAACGAACCCACGGAAGTGCTTGGTAACCGCTCTTTTCTATAATCTTCAGATACCGAACCTGCAAATATATATAAGGAAAATTTGTGACGCGTTTTATAATGGTGGTAAAGTTAAAGAAAAAAAGATTAACCACAGAGCGTCTATCATCCCAGCTAGACTTTCGCTGTGTTTCAAAACATCTACCATTAGCTTGACACGCTGCCAATCTGATTACTGAAACTGCTATTCTGCTTTGACAGGCGAAGGTTTCTTTGGCGCGAAAGATGAATTTATGGCCCCTTCCTGACGAATTCGGATATTTTTGAAACCAAATCACTCTCACACGAATCGACTTTTCGTCCACATGAGACTAGAAAATCGTCCACCGAGACTACATCTTTTTGAAATCGCTCTCCAGAGTGGTTTTGCTGGGTCCGACGGACTTGCTAATTCGTGTAAACGATTAAAACCGGATATTTTCGAATTCAATTAATTTAGGTATGCAGTTTCAGCCTGCTCGAATTCGTGTGGACAAAGCCATCTTTAAAAAAAAATTATGGTATGAACGTTACCTGTATTCCAGATACAGTGAAATAAGGAATCTCAAACTTGACTTTGATGGGGGGTCTACCTTGATCAGTTTCTGAAAGGAAAGAGAAAACCTTTTGTAAAAATCACCAGGCAAGGAGTTTGTCAATTATTGTTTAGTTTAACGTCATCGTCATCATCATAATCATCACCATCATCATCACCATCTATAGAAATGTGATGGTGAATACATGAGAAAATGCATGAGAAAGATGTTTTTGCAGTCAGTTACACGGACGGCACACAAGAAAAACTCAGAGTACATCCAGTTGCTAAGTTACAGGAGATAAGTGAGAGCCAGGAGCACATAACCCGCGGGTTATCGGCTCCTGTGAGAGAGCTAAGGCCACTAAACTAGGTTCATGCGACAAACATCCTGCACACTGCTAGGACAAGAATGTCAAAGTGGGCTTAAGCGCAATGATGAAGACAAGATGGTGTATAGCATTGATTCTCACACTACTTGTTTGTTCTCAATACAAGGTTGTCGCAAAATTCATCTTCTTTTCTCATGATTCTTTCCACAAAATAGAGAAAACAAACAAGAGGCTTCCAGGCTTTCTTTTCGCAACTGCATTAGCTGCGTATTTAACTGTGATGATCATCTCTGCCTTTATTCGTTCCGCAGTTCAAATATATAAAATTCATATATTTAAATTATTTCACCCACATGACAATCATTAAACAAACCTGAGTCAACGCTTGGTAGCCTGAAGTGAGCTCTCAATAAGAACTCTTTACCTCCCTGTTAAGAAAAACAGACAGAAAGAAAATTCAAAAATTTGTCACAATAGTAGCGGCCTAACTTCGCCTCAACTGCGATAGACTGCAAAACATTCGTTTATTTCTCCTCAAAGTCGGTTTTTCAAGGCGCCCGCGTCACCTTTCTGAGTACACTTTGTTCTCACCTTCGCTCCGAAACTTTTGTTTGACCGCTGCCACGTTTTTGATCTACGCAAAAATACAGACTGTTTGACAGTCTACATTTGTGAGAGAGAAGGCATTTCACCTAGGCAACAAACAAGTTCACGTGTGACCACGTCTTCCCAAAATAAATTTATCGCAGGACATCACCATGGAAACATCAAAAGGTTCAAAGCAAGCATGACAACTAGTAACTGAGTTCCACGGTAAACCAACCAATCAGCTGAGTGGTTATGAAATCTCCCGCGTAAAAGACGCGCTGTATGCGACGAAAATTGTAAGAGACATGTTTACGACAAACGGCAAACGTCAGATTCCAGTTGAGAATTTCTCAGAATAGAAATTAAACAGATAAAAACTGTCCGGAACAATTCTTAAGGATGAAACTGGCGTGAAACTACTTATTTTTGCGTAGAAGTAATAAACAGTAAACAACAATTGCGTAATATATCAAACATGAGACGCAGTGTTTGATCACCAGATGAAACACCGAGAAGAGAGTTGAAAATACGACGCGCAGCGGAGTATTTTTGACGAACTTCGAGGTGTTTCATCTGGTGATCAAACACTGTGTCGAATGTTTGATATTTCTTCTCAAACAAAATCATTTTTGAAGGAGAAATTAAGGATGCAAATACTGAGCAGTTTTTCATCCGATTTCCAAACACTCATTAAACATTAATTTTCTTTGTATTTTCTTTATGAATTATTAATGAGTTTGAGAAAGTAAGAGGAAAACTTGGTCACGTGGTACAATTTCACTTTTGCAGTTTGGCATAAACGTGACTCTTGTATGACCGCTTTTTCCACGGTATGTAAAGCAAACGATAAATGTACCACGAGCGAAATAAAGCTGGACACTGCTTTTGTCACTGTCCGTGTAAACACAACTTATATCAAAGAGTACAAAACTAAAGACATCTCCTCCACTCACCGGAAAAGATTTCATATTCCAAACTATTTCGTTTTCCTCAGGAACGTACTTCACAACCCCTACTGAAGTCTAAAGAAAATCAAATATCGTGATGAATGGTGTAGCCATGAGAAGCCTTGTAAAAGGTAATTTAACGAGCGCATGTGTACTTTGCTAGCTATTCTACAACCAGAAGAGGTTGGACAGCAGTTTGCAAAGATTCACGGGTGCAATTCCGACCAATCACGATTTTTCGTAGAAACAGGAAACCTAAAATTTTCGGATTCGAAAATGTGATGGAAACAGAAATCAAAAAATTTCTCACTTTCGTAAATCCTTCAAAAAAATAATACTGACGCCCTTGTAATTTTGAAAAGACTCAAATTACGATGACTGAACAGATACAAATTGAATAGCGCTGCTTAGCTTGCATTTCTAAAGATCTAAAAGTACTCTGGATAGCCTAAAAGTGTTTTCAATGCGTTTAGGACGAAATTATCGTTGGGTGCCCCTGCGCACTGTTTGGGCCTTAGAAGCTTTGCAATTCTTACCTTAAATTTAGGAGAATCCGCATCAGGCGGAACTGGAATGTGAATCTCAACATTGTTGGCAGTTGAACGCCTCTTGAATTGACTCTTAGCCTACAGTAATTAAATAAATTTTAAAGAAAGAGAATAATAATCATAATTGATTAATAATAATTGATTTGCCCCCTCACTAAGACAAAAGATGGATTGCACACACTATAGGAATCCTTTTCGTTTTGCCTTTCATATTCAAATTTTGGTAATCCCACTGAGGTTTAAATAACAAAAACCCTAACTTTACAAGAAAGCAAAATCGTTGTGCAAATGGCCTATTGAAATTTAGTACATGTGTATCACTCTGAACCAAACTCATTCCCAGGGTCCTCTCCTGCTCATCCCTGAGTAGGAGAGGACCTGGGGATGAGGAACTTAGACTAAGTGATAGGAAAGTTTTGAAATACTACCAGCATTAATACAGGGCTGTGCTCTAAGAAAAATTGAAGGGAGCCCGGTGCTCTGAACCCATGGCATCCAGGGTGCCCAATGTTTTGATATCTATGAAAAAATCAAGATTTTATGGTTGCATAGGAACAAAAGTGAGTCACCAGAGGCCACCCGGTGCTGCTAGAACAAAGCGTTTTTTATAACACTCAAACCCCATTAATATGGACAAAAGGGGCCATAGAAAGTTTCCAGTTTAACAGGGTGTCCATATTATGCGGCTTGAACTTAAAGAAAATGGTAGTCTTTACACTAGAGCCTAAATAAGCTAGAAATAGTTCAAGACAAGTAAATTTTAATTACTTCAAGAAAAATAAAGCTTCACACACAAACGATTCTTTTTTACTTGAGGTTAACTTAGGGCTATTTTCCCACACAACATAATTAAGATTGATTGGTATGTTTCACCTTTCTCAAAGCTCAAGAAACCGCAAGTCAGCTAAGTCGGTGATAAGGATGGTTTTCAAGTCGCTTGAAACTTTCTTGAATCGTTTTAACTTTCCAACTTTAATGAGTTGCAAAGTAAGGTTACTTGAAATTTTACTTAGGCCTTCACACAAAAAATTTTTGTTACGTAAAACTTAGCAGCTAAAGTCTTACTGAACAGCCTAGTGTAAAGACAACCAATGTAAGGGCTTTCTTTTCCTCGTCCATATTAAGTGGCTGTCCAGAAAGCGAGGTTCAAATGTATTATTATTGTCACATTAAACATACCTTAATCATATACTCTACTCGACTGTGTGAGTGTCGCTCAATCACAGACTCAATCCAGATCAAAGGTTTCACCTGGAAATAAATAAACAATGATCCACTCAATAAACCATTCACTGTTTCTGAGCTTGAGATGCTCTCAAATTTTTAAAACACAAATAATTTTGGAAGCTTACATGAGTGTTAAGTCTGTATGACATGAGCTCAAATTCTCCATCAGGTGGAATGAATGAAATTGTGCGATCATTCTCAAATCTGGACAGGCGGACACACTGGTGGAACTTAACATCTTCCAGCTCCACCGCTTTGCTCTTGCTGCCTGCAATAACCATAATTATTATAATGAAATATATATATAGTTTCCTTGCTGTTTATCCCTATAAGTCCGCCAAGTATCTAACATTAGTTTTTTCCTAAAATATTAATCCAAAATAAAAGAGAAGGTAATGAGAATTAAGAAAATGATCACCAAACGGAAAATGCTCTGATCTTTTATAAATTTATCTTAACTAATCCTTTAAGGAAGCATCGAGATCCAGGGCTGTCACTTATGGCTGGGGACAGAGATTTGCCCTAGCTTTAATGAGCATGATCCCGGGATCCTTCATCTACATCTACATCTACATAAAAAATAATACTAGGTCGGTAAAAATCGCTAAGACATTACACCAACCATAAAATAATATAAAATAATGATACAAAATTAAATAAAGATAAATGTGTAACTATAACTTAAGAAAAGCTGATAAATTAGATTTAAAAGACTCTAATGAACTTGATGATACAATGGCATCAGGGCCAGGAGGCAGTTCCGGTCAGCTACAGTTCTTGGAAAATACGAAAATTCAAAAATATCCTTATTTGCACATGGCACGCGAAACTTAAATTGATAGCTTCCACTCATGCATAGGAAACAAAAGGGAAACCGAACCAAACGGACTTCCTAGCTGTTCAATTTCCTGCTTACTAATTGCATATACCCAAAAGCTTGAAATCTTAGTGACAGCCTTGGAGACCAGTCTGAAAAATAATTTGTATGTGGATATAATGGGCTGAAAAGGTTACGAAAGCTAACTCTATAAAAACAAAAATACTGTATGGATCCACTTACGTCCAGTGCTTTCAAACAAAATCTTGTCATTTAATCCAAGGCGCAGTTCAGGCATACCAGTCAAATAACACCTCATCTTGACTGTGCCGACAATTTCACTCTGCAACACGTTGGCATTTGCACTGACCTAGAAGTAAGAGTTAATGGGTCAAAAAAATTATTTGGATGGAATTGATTTTGAATTGATAATATTAGTTTAAAGAGAGTTCATTTCTATGGTTTGAAACATTCGAGATAATGGTTTGGGAGAGATATTTGTTTGATACAAAGCTGCAATCAACTAGAGTAGACAACTGTGACTCAGCCACTTTCACAGCTTCCACTATGTACTGCTGTAATGCAAAAGTTTGAATACATACCAACAAATTCACAGACTCAATTACATCCAAGAAAACTTCATTTTTACGATATTTGACTCCTTCCCCTCTCCAAGACACAGCATTTGTTAAAGCAACTGGAGGTTTAGGGGCACCAACGTCTAATTTGTGACCCTCTTGGGTAATATATCTGGTTAATAACGTACAAAAAGATGAATTAAAAATATAGTACAAAAGAAACTTATTACAACATAATTACTGCAATTCTCTAAAAGAACATAATGTATTGGTCATATTCATTGTTGCCCAAACCAAGAAGTGCATTGGTTGATCACATAATCATGAATCATCCATTGCAACTCTATAGTGAAAAGATTCCTGGAGGAGTAAACTGTAGTGCAATGTATTTTTGTATGTGATAGGTAGATACATTTTAATAAGTACAAAGGAAAATGTCAGATTGATCTGAATACAAACACAAGACACCAAGGTACATAAACTAAGTCAACTTACTCCTGGAGGATCTTTGTCTCTGTAAATTGTGGATATCCAAAGTCTACCAACTCATCTAACAATTCGTAGATAATCACAAAATTGTCTCTGATGCTTTCCTCTTCAAGTTCTTTGAAGTACTCTGTAAACACCTGCCAAATGTAGATGTCGATCATGAAGCAAGGAAGTAAGAGGTCAGGATTTTAAAACCTAAAAATTGGCATAACCACTTTCTTTTATGTTCTTTCAACCAATAGTATTTTAGAGTTGTATCCTGTGAATCCTATGACAGACACCAAGCTGCAAAGGGCCTACAAACTGATGTTGCTGGACAGACTTTAGTACAACTATTGCCAAAGCATGACAGTGTACGCTAAAACTTACCTGGACCATCTTGTGAAGAAAAACAAATATCAAAGCTACATTTGCATTCTTCTTGGTCATTGCCACAACTGATAACAGTCAAGGATTTCACCCAACATGTCAGGCTGATAGGTTTTATGACAATAACATTTAATAAAGAAATTCAAGAGTAACAGTTACCCACACCGAGGTGCCCACTAACTTGGACATTTTTACCAATGCCACACATAATTGAGGTTTTTAATGCATGTGAAAATTTACTATCACAGATTGATTCACCTGAAATTTGGTCAACCTTTACAAGTTTGTCTAAAATTACTTGAACTTCCAGAAATATGTCGGGTGACCAGGGGGGGTGGGGGTGGATATCCCCTTTAAGGTCCAAATTGTGACTAACATCAATTTTCTCCTAACTTTTTCTTACACCATTAAGAGTATAGTTTAAGAGAATATTAATAAAATGATCACCGAGGAGAACATGCTTTGATCTTTTATCAAATTCTCTTCAATAATCCTTCATGTAAAAGATGGAGATCTATCATATGTGAGAATTTGCCTGTGGATATTGGGACTTGAAGGGTTAAAAACATGGTCAGGGAAATGAAGATTGGTAACAGGAGGGGGGGGGTTGGGGGGGAGCACTCACAGAAACGTTTGGGTAGAGGTATGTCACCATGGCATTCAAACCCTGACACTGTTTAAGACAAAAACATCTCATTTCACTACCCTGTTTGAGTCCATAGAGCTTGTTTTATGACCCTGATTTGC
This sequence comes from Porites cylindrica, assembly GCA_964035525.1. Taxonomy (NCBI): domain Eukaryota; kingdom Metazoa; phylum Cnidaria; class Anthozoa; order Scleractinia; family Poritidae; genus Porites; species Porites cylindrica. The sequence continues at coordinate 2,914,826 of OZ037788.1, read as the reverse complement.
TTTGTTTTGCATACAGAAATAAGCATTTATCATGAAATAAATATATAAATAAATAAATACAAATTACATACACCCAAGGAAAGCAACATACATGTACGGAGCTGGTCGTTTATTAGCTGTGAGGGGAGGCTGGCCATTTTGAGAAAGACTTTCAAACTGACTACCCAATTTTGTCCTAGCTTTTTGGAAATGACCCCGCATAAATTTTACATATTGTGAAAGTGACTCCCCATCCGACTGCTGTGGAAACTACGAACATTTTGGCTACAAATCGTGCCAAAGTTCCCCACATTCTTTATCTACAGTCGTGTTTATAACTTCAGTGTTTACAATTTACAGCTGTTACATTCAATTTCAGTGTACGTTCGATGCTGCTTTGCACTACCTTCATGAACTTTCTTTAAGATGATCCCCCATGTAATCTTGCTCCCTAATCTGAAAATGATGACCAAACCAATTGTGATTTTCAAAATGACCACCCCCCCCCCCCTCCAACAAAATGGCCAGCACTAACCCTAACCCTCTCTCACAAGTAATCAATGACCAGCCCCTATATGATGTTTCTTTGTTTAATTAAATAAATAAATAAAAATTGGAATAAGTAAAAGATCAGTTGATTCACCCTACGGCCGGTTTGAAAATATGCTCTATTTTTACAAGTCTCTGTACATCTACTTGACATGTCTCTAATCTAATTTCGTATTTATTCCAAAGTAAAGGATACGGTAAAGATTATTGTACTTAATGTAGACAAAGGTAACATCCTGATGTACGCAGATCGGAGTTTGTGATCCCTCTTCCTCCTTCTCCAACACAAGGGGCATGAACTTTTCAATCGAAGACATCTCGAGATCGCCACGATAATTCCGTGAAATTATCACCTAGAATTTGCAATATAGAATTTCTTATTTCCAGCAATGGACAGCAACTTGAAAGATTACTTTCATCGTGCACATCTCATGCAAAAATGGAAGGATTCAATTTTCCCACGGCGTAATTTTAAACAACGCACAGTGTGGATATGAGCTTAGAGGACGATAAAACATCGATTTACGCCTACCTTCCCTTTGATATCCAAGACAAATACCCCCGACATAGACATCTTCGAGTTTCTTCAAGTCACAGTCACCCTTAATACACAAAAACTAGCATCCACAATTAAATTTCAAAGTAGTGTTAACAACTTCTTCTCGAGGAATCGTTTTCCGGCAAGTCCAAAGGATATTACAGTAGCCCGAGTGGATGGGGAAGTGGCTAACAAGACGAAACGGGGAGGGGTATGTAAAATTAAGGCTTGTTCCTTTTTATACAGTTACTTAATCTTAGAGGATTTGAGCAACGAATGTTACTTAAATTTGTTATTTTGCTAATAAAAATATATTTCATTAATCATCGGTATATATTTCTTTCAATTTAATAAATGTTTTCTTTCTTAATATTCTTCCTTCTGGACCCCTCCCTAAAATATTTTTGCGAACCGAGGGCATTGTGCTTGGTAACCTCCCAATCCTTTTCGCAAACAAAACAAAATGGCGGACTGCCGTTGTCAACGAAGGTATTCGATTTTATTTATATTTATTATTTCTTCAATAACATACTTGGGCACAGTGTCAAGCTCAGCGGTATTAAGATACCTTAAAGTTAATACCTAAGTGGTGCGTGATCGAAGTCACCATGTCTGTGCAAGGAAAAAAACTACAGACCAAATCATCAAAGAAAGCGAACGATCAGTCAAAAGAAGAGACTGTCGCAAAAGTGAAGGCAATCCGAGAGAAACAGAGTCAATGGATGAAGGAAAGGGAAGTATCGAAGTCTTCGTTGACGAAACTAAAGGCTGTGAACAAAGAGCACACTCCTCTTCCCGATGTGCCAAAAGTTAGATCCCTTTCAACTGTTTCAAGTGGCTCTTCCGAGGGCTCTGCACACAGGAACCCCTACAGCAATCCACGCAGGAAACCTTTATATCCTGAGCCACAGAGAGACCACTCAAATATGGTCTCTTGGATATCAAAGGGTGATAACCCAGCTGCAAAGAAACAGAGACCGCCTTCTGCTTCTGGCAAACATAGCAGGAATCCTAGCTTAACCCAATCATCTGTTCGGAGTGATTCTCAATTAAATAGTAAGGAGTACACACCCTCTAATTATCGAAATTCCAGTTCTTCAGGCAATTTAAGTGGTGCAGCTCTTTCATCAAGTAAACAGACTCTTCATAATAAACTACGGCCATCATCAAGAACATCTGTAAAGTCAGATACAAGTTTCCATGGCAATGATAAACTTGGAAGCCGTCACCATGTTAGTGATGACGATGAGGAAAACAATCTATCTAGGCATGGTGCCATGAGTGATCATTTGACAGTTAACATTAATCAAAGTAATACAACTATTCCAAGTGAAACTTCTTCAAAATTTAACACGCCAGAATTATCAACTGATATGTTGAATGCCTTAGCAGATACTGTGGCTCAGAAACTAAAAGCTTCATTACAGCCCACTGTCAATCACAAACGAATGCAGCAGAGTGTTGATGATGACACTGAATCAGACATTGCCAGTCATTTCTGTCCGCTGTGCAATAAAATGATGTCAGGCATCAAATACACACCTATGGCTGCTATACCTTGTGGACACACCTTTTGCCAAAGCTGTCTGCGTGAATGCAAAAAATGTGTGACTTGTCAAACAACCATCAGGTCAACTGCAGTTAATACTGTCATGCAAGGAATAATTGCAGACTTTAAAGAGCAAAAGGAGAAAGAAAGACTTCAAAAGTTGGAAGAACAAACTAGACAATATGTGGACGAATATCAGTCATTAGCCTTGAGGTGCAATGCTTTAAATAGTGAGTATTTTGTATGTCATGCTTGAGGCAGTTTTAAAGGAGCAGTGTGATCTCTAAGATTAATTGCTTCTTAAACTGCAGTGGGAAACATCTGTATGAAGATCCCAGAACAATGACCTGGTCTTCTGATTTCCCAAAAGCTGCGATATCTAGAACAATAAATGTGTCTATAAGAAATTTGGCTAAGGAGGGGGAGGAAAGGATTGGGCTTAAACTTAGGAAGATAGGACCAACATTTGAGTGAGCAATTAAGTCGCTTCAGCAGCATTGTTCTGGGCTAAAAAAACACTTAGGTCCCAGCGTGCCCTTTGGGCAAGCAGCTCTCACATTTTGCTAGTCCAGGGCCACTTCTTGCTTGTCTTAGTTAATGATTTAGTTAAAGATGACTTGTATAAAACCTTTGCCCATTGGGCAAGTAAGCTATTAAAGCTACTTGCCCAGCAAGAAAATCTACTTAACCTGAACTACCACATGGGACGTTTTTGGAGTCCTAAGCCCTAGGATTTCAATTTCCATGAAAAACAATTTTTCGTTTCCATGCCCAGAGATCATGGAAAACCATCTGTAACATTTTTGGTTCCGTGAAAATTCATGGGAACCCACCTCGTAAATATTTTCAATTTTGGAAGTCATACATTGTATATTTTTTTCTTGGTCCTGAAAGCCGTAAGCCGGTAACATTCAATGCGCTTTGGAAACAATTCAAGATGGCGAACAACAGAAAGATGATAGATGCTAATCAACGTTTTAGTTTCATAAATAACCAGAGTCTTAACTAAGAATTGCTATACTGGTTAAGAGTCTGAGTGGAAAAATAGTGAATTTCTGAAAATTGACCACTAGGGCTGAAAATGTTCCCTTATTTTAAGACCACGGTAACGGCATGGTGCCGGAAACAATATTATTGTTACAGTAGAATCCTAGGGATGGGAGCCCTGATTGTTGTTTCTATATAGAGTTCTTCTTTGGCAGAATTAACTGATTTGGGGAAGCTGAATTGTGTTCGCCAGCTAACAGTAACTTTATGCCTTAAATGTATTTTTAGGTGAAGCTGAAACCATTCTTAACACCATGGAAGAAGTCACAGAACAGCTCCTTGATGAAAAGAAATTAATGAAAAAACTAGAAATGGATGAAACAGAGATAAAAGATAAGATTAATCGGCTTCAAACAGAGCTTGATGCGATAAAAGTAAAAGAGGAGGATTGCGAAAACAGATGTCATGACTTGGAGCTCAGATACAATGAGGAAAAAGAAAGACTCTCATTGGTTGAGGATACTGTACAGCGAATTGGAAAAAGCAAAGAAAGAGTCAAAATGATGGTGCATAATTTTGCACCATCACTGAACTTAGATGATTATGACTAAAGTCCTTTTAAATTTTTGGTGTTTACATGGTGTTACATTGGATTCCAAGTGATGTAATACAAAAGATTGAACAACACTGATTAATACCCATGCATGGCTCAATGGCTAACCATTGACAGATTCAACCACACCCAAAAACAACAAAATTTTCACAAACTACATCAGTTTTCATTTGTTTTTATCCTTCTAATCTTGAGCACAAGTCAGGTACTTTTGAAATGGTGTTTAACATACTTTATTTATTATATAAACTTTATTTATAAACTTTTAAAAATACATGGTTTGTAAGGAATCAAGACAAAAACTGGTTTACATGTTTGTGGTGTACTAGGAGAATAAGGTTGTCATATTAAAGGTGACTGACCTCAAGTTATTGAAGTTTTTAGAAAATCTAATCAAATGGCTCTGACATTCTGTGGAAGATTATTTCAACAACAATGCTACTAACACTATAGCAAAAATTGTGCCTTAAAAATTAATATGGAACTCTGGTAGAGCAAGAGAAAGTTTTTTTTTCCTTGTCTCATTTTCTTCTGTTGGGAACTTTATTGTTTTTTAATGAAAAATCTCCAAAAAATTTTCTTTGTTTTGGCAACCAGCATGGCTGCCTTTTCATGTGGTTACAAACCAAGTATAAAAAAAAGCAAATGGCATTATATCGAGTTGACGACAGCATGTGTTATCGACATATTTAACGCAATTCAATCAGTCTTAAATAATAGTTTTGTTGCCTTTTTAAGTGTAGTCTACTTTAGAGCAGGCGCGGATCTAGGATAAATACTGACCGATTCCCTAAACGAGGGGCCGAGGGAGCAAGCTTCTAGGGGAGCCCGGATGCACGCCCGGGAATTTTTGGGGGTTTTAACTCCCTGAAGTTCCCTTTCCCCGGTTTCTGTCTAATGCCCGGAAACTGGAAAAAGAAAACATTTGTACAGACCATTTTCCAGATTTCAAAAATATGTTTATTATGAAAAATCTGACCGATTTCCGTAAAACGGTGGGAGCCGGTTTGGATCCACACCTGTAGAGGTCAAGTAAAACTGAGCCACATCCAGATTGGTTGACAAACATCAACATCTTTCCTTTTGGGGCATAATTTTAAATAAAGGGTGATGCCTACAAAACACCATGGACCAATAGAAATGTTCCATTTAATTATTCAGGCACAATCTATACACAAACAACAAAGGACTGTGCACCGTCAGGAAGCTTTCAACATAAACAACAATCTTTTTTGTGTGTGTGTATTTCCTTAGTGATTCTTACATGCAGTCTACATACCGATGTTATCTGCCTCCTCCTAGAAACGAGGCTGAAAAGAGGGGCGCAAGTTTCGAAAATATGGCGTAGATATCTCGTTTCTGTTATTGTTGTGGATTATTATTGTTTTGCACACTGCTGGAGGCCTTGTCAAACTTGTTTATGCAGAACCCATTGGTTTCATGAGAGCGTTATTCACGGCCATTATTACTAATGACTTGAATTCAACGTTTTGCTAATGGATGTCGACACAGAAGCATCTTTGCCATGCGTGACCTCGCGTGATTATCGTTTCGTTTCTGCTAAAAGGCCAAGAACAGATGAAACAGGTCAACATCATTGTCCCGCAAACTCACGCGATGGTTTTCACCAACACGAAAGCGAGAATGGCTTGTTCTCGAAGAGATCTGACGCATCGCAAATGCCTGCTGGGTCTTCTTGGCCGGGCTGTCGTAGATTTTTGACAATCCACGCTGGTTGTTCAATTTTTGAGTCCGAAGATTGTCGACCTAAAGGTGAAACCCTGTACACGCCTTTGCGGGAAGATGTCATCATTAACACAAGAAATATTGAGCAGTTTACTTTTGTAAATGGTTCTTTCTTTATTGGCGACGAGTCATCAAGATTCAGGAAGACTGTTCAAGGTAAGCTAATAGCTACTAATGGCAAGGGAAGTGGCGCACGATCGGACAAACGGCCTTAGAATCTTTCCTAGATCACTCCCTCGATCACGCCTTCGCCCCACCCCAGCATGTTTTTGGAAGATTTTAACACTTGCACCAAGAATAAGATTTTTTAAAGAAATTAGTGGACAACTATATTATGTAATGCATATTTCCTTTGAAAACAGTTCATTGATTTTGATAATAATTTTAGATACCGCATGTGGTATGTGATCAATATACACTTAATGTCAGATCCCGAGGGAAACAGTTAGTTTTGTTTTCCCAAGAGTCCTGATGTTTCCCGAGACGAAGTCGAGGGAAACATCAGGACTCGAGGGAAAACAAAACTAACTGGTTTCCCGAGGGACCTGACATTAAGTGTTTTGTTATATTTCTAGACTTTCACTTCAACAGCAACAAGAGAATAACCGGAGCGAACCAAAACAGTCGACTCGGTACTTATAGCAACACAAATTTAATTATCAAAACCACTGAATGAATGATTTACAAAGTACCTTCCCTACATTATCTGCATCATTTTCCTCCACTAGCTGCTGTTTTTCTTCGGGGAACTTCTTGGATAATTTTAAAAATCTTTGCTTTTTAGCTTGAAGGCTTCGAGTTTGTGTTGTTGTGTTCATTCACGAAAAAGAAAACTGGCAGGACCTAGCAGTATTTTTCCCGCCTTTTGTCACGCCACTTTCTACCATGCTTTGATCACGTGCTGCAATGTATCCCGAGCGGGATACATTGTTTAATGTATCACGATCGGGATACATTTGATTTTAGTCAAGGCCACGTGACCAAGAATCAACCAATGGCAGTCCCTGTTTAGTTGAGTGAAAGTCTAGGAATATAACAATAATAGCATTGGAATGTCAGCTACTGTACCAATAATATTATTGTGTAATTGTGTAATTACTATTTTGTATGTGTGCTTCTAGATCTACATCTTTGTCTACTGTGTATTCCAAATGTTATGCTTTGAAGCATAATATAATTAGTAATAATGATAATTTATTGTTTGATTATATAACATTTATTATTCACTGAAGTGGAGGTGGTTAGTGGTGGATATTTATTTCTTCAAAAGGAGTTGTGAATTCTTTTTTTCAACTAAATAAAGTCACGCAAGACTTAAGCTTAATTTGCATTGGTAAACAAAAAACCTTTCTCATGGGTTTTATCGATAAATTCAAGTCAAAAAGACAACTTCCAAACTGAACTTCGTCACCCTCTTTGTGTATTTCGGAAACAGCTTGCTTGATTAGTTGTGAAATTTCTTTGTTTGTTACGGCAGCAAACCGGGAAGGCATTTTGCTCACAACTTACACGAGTTTGGCATCACTCGCTAGGAGAAACTGCAGGTGTCAATCAGTGAATAGGGCAGGATATTCACTAATTGAGTAGCCAATCAGAGCATGCGAAAAACACTATCCACTGTTTTAGTATATACTAAATAATTATATATATTTTTGTTTATTGTTAGGTGTCTGCTTGAATATGTGGAGATTTGACAGTCAGACAAAAAAGCTTTACATTTCGAGATCATTTGTGTTCTCAAATCCACAGGTTAGTTATACAGTCTTGTAATGGAAGGTAACAGTACTTGTACTAGTGGATATTAGCACAGCACTCACAAAAACTGTTAAATATAAATAGACCCATAGATACATTACTGTGCTTTTCACAAACATGAGAATTCTGAAGTTCAAAAGCCAACTGACGATTGCGTTTTTCACTGCCGTCAATCATTGTAACAAACCTCTTAGGAAACAAAACTTTACTTTAACGGGTTCAAAAGGTCATGGTTTGTGATTTGTGATTGGTGGATTTCGATCCGTTTTGTGTGTTTCTGTGTTTCAAGGTTCATTGCTTGTGATGGTAATTTTGATTGACGGCAGCAAAAAACGCAATTGTGAAGGCGGCGTTTGAACTTTAGAGTTCGCATGTTTGTGAAAAGCGCAGTAAAATATTATTTCTCAAAATTTATACTCGACACTGAGGTTAAGGGGGATAAAATAAAATAAATTACCTCAAGCGAGTGAATAATGAAGTCATGTCTCTATAGTTCTATTCAGGGAGGCTCCACCCCAATGTGTAAGCCTGTTACCCTTTTGTATACCATTTTTATAGGCACCTCTTTCATGTTCCTTCTATTGATAATGGTGACCCTTTCGTATAACTAGTTTAGAATGCTGCACCCTTTTTAACTGTTGTAAATGTAGTGCCTTTTAAATATGAATAAATCACTTAACCTGGAAATACACTTGACATCTTCACAGCCAAAAAATGCATCTGTCAGCCCTTTTTGGCTCCTTTTACAGACCAAAATGACAGAGACTTTCCAACCCTTTTATATACTTCAATGAGTGAAATCCTCACCCTTTTATATTCCTGTGGCCTAAAAAAAGGTACCCCTTTAGGGTGGAGCCTCCCCATATAGGCCATAATAGGGAGTACCTTCCCCCAAGGGTAGCACACAGGCTACCTAAGGGAACATCTTTTGTTGGTTTTCTTGTAGCCACACTTTGTTCTAGGGGTGACTATTGGGAGATTTTACTATTGCAATTGTCAAGTATTGCAATAGGCCACATGGATATTGCAATAGCATTGCAATAGGGGAGGTACTATTGCAATAGTGGTGCCATAGTTTTCGCGAATATCTGTTTTTACTTAATGCCTTATACGTAAAGAAATGACTAAGAAGTGGTGGTCATACTGCTCCAGTGTTCTCCCAAAGTATTTCAGGCCAGGCAGGCCTCCTGGCTTGATTCATTGAAAAATCGTTGCTGCCTGGCTTAAAACTGAAGAAACCTTATGCAGTTAAACATCTGGAACTGGGATCCTGTCCATAAGTAAAGAAAAAAACACTCCATAAAGATACCGAAACATTGCCTAGTGTTTTTTCATTGCTTTTTCTTGCAATTGATAAGGTTTTAGCTCATTTACTTTCATGAAACCTGTCGCAATATTGTCCGCTTTTGTCGTTGAACAGCGCGGTTAGCCATAAATTTAAGGACACTTTAGGGGATATTACATGAAATACTAAACTTAATTCCCACGTGCGTGGAAGGTTGTCCAAAAATAACGGCGGAATAGACTAAGAAACAAGATCTTGAATAGATTAGGATTTTGTCAGAATGCCCCCTGGCCTTCCATTTAAGATCCTGGGGAGAACACTAATACAATACAGGTACTATACAGTTCAAGAATCAAGACAGTAAAACACTCTAGGACGGTAGATTTTTTTCAGGTTCTTTGTTACTGTTATTGTGACCTTGAGAATTAAAGATGGGTAAAAAAGGGTGCCTTTATTAGGCAAAGAAATCAAAACGTTAGTAGCATAGAAACTATCGAAACTATTGATAGTTAGATAGATTGTTACAGCCTTACTTTGTTCACCATTACTTTTTTACTAACGTATTAGTTTTTTTTTTTCCTTTCAGGAAGCTCAAGGAATTAAGAGAATTTTGGAGTCTATGTAAAACTGGATAGACACTATTTAATATTAACCAGTAGGATGCACATAGTTATAAAACTATTGAATAATGTTGTAGACAAATATTTTTGGACACCAGTGGTGTATTTTTCTATTTTGAGTATGAATGAAGGCCTAATTGCATTTCTTTCTTTTTTTTGTTGTTGTTTATTAGAGAATTTTGATGTCTCTGAGGTAACAACCCAACCCCACCCCCAAACTCAACAAATGCAGAAGGGTCACAATAATAATAATAATAATAATAATAATAACAATAATAATGATGATATTATTAATAATATTAATAATAATGATGATGATGATGATATTGAGGAATGTCAGTCCACATAGTGATTTTCAATTTTATTAAAGTAGTTTGATTGAATATGTGCTAGTGTTGTATGCATGTTGCTGAAACTCGTAAAATAGCCTGCAGAATGGGCGTTATTTTTTCACGTTTTACAGGAAAGCAAAGGCAAGCGCGAAGGGAGCGAGGAGCGCGAGACACACTCAACGGGGAAGACACGTGTCTCCCGCTCCTCGCCCGCTTTGCTCTTCGTTCGCCCGAAAAACGAAAAACATTAAGTAAGAAGAAGAATGCCTGTTTTGCAGGCTAATCGCAAAAAGAAATTCGTAACAAGTAAAGTAGTCTTAGCCAATCACAAAAAATTAGTTCCAGCAAAACACACAAAATCGCCAAACACAAAATCTAACTTCCGCAAAAATTAGTACCCCAACCTATGTGCTTAAAATGTAATAAGCCTTTTTAATTAAAAGCAGGACTCTTGAGAATAAATGACAAACTGATCTCATAATCTGTTAATCCTCTGTCAAATCAGCTTTGCAACAGAGATGTTTATCTTTGAGCCTGTTTACTTAATGGAATCATCGCGTGCTTTAATCACCAATTTGCTTAAAATACACAATGACTGCGTTGCTAACAAACTATTCGAAGACCTCTTACTCAATTGAATTGCTGACCTGCGCTGGCAATTAATGGCTACAAGCTCGTTAAATGGGCGTAAATTGAGGCCTGACAGCAAAGAGATCCGCGGAAGAAATGACTGCATATTTAGTGTAAACCGTGGCCTAGTGACACCTAAAAAACGCGATAAATCACAGTTTGAAGATCATCGACAAAGGGCGTTTGTTGAAAGTATGCAGAATGCATTTCGCACTATTTCATTTCGCTCAGAACCAACCGTTGGAGAAGAGAATCTCACACGTCGAAGCACTTCACGAAAGGCAGGGGAAAAGATCTCCCAAACTCAAGCACCTGGTAAAACGAACTATACCTTGATGGGCAAAAAATCTGAAGAGCTGGTGCAGAATTTTGTACCTGAATGTTACGAGCATATATTAAATTTTCATCATTACCGAAGCGACATAGCAAGGCTGAATTGTGGTTTCAAAGTTCTGTACCTTTCTGGTAACAAAGATGAAGCAGAGAAAGACACTAATCTAAGGAGAGTTTATGGACAAAAGTCAAAGACTCCGAAAGGTAAAGCTTCTAGCATAAATAGGCATTATCTAAAGCTTCCCGGGAGAAAGTTCACTTCAACGAGGAGGGCAAACACTGTTGCTACGAAGGAGGTTACATCATTGCAAAACATCCAAGAGAAAGGAAGTCACAACTCCAACAAAAATAAGAAAATAAACTCAAAGGAAAAATTAACTTCATTCAGGGCGAGGGTACACAGACAAAATTTCATGACGACCGACGCGAATTTGAATACGAAACAACGACAACATTGTAAAGACGATCAGAAACAGCCTAACATTCATTGTGAAAATGAACTGCCTTGTTTTAAACACGGAAATGCGCCTGTCGAAGAACGTGTAGAAAATCAGCCTAGTTTACACAGCATTGCAAGTGATATTCCTCCAAACCCACCCATGACCACTCCAGAAGATCTATCAAGAAGATCTTCGATCCGAACGCTGGTTTTTGAAGGTGAAGATGTTTCGGATGGGAAAAAAGCCACTATGCCGGCGACACAAACTACATCCCACCGAAAAGCTGCGAATCAAAGACAGCACTATCTAGCACCATTCCACTCTCGCTTTCCGCATCTTAAAGCAAGTTCAGCTCCCGCTTCTTCAAGTCAAACGCGACAAAAGAGGTTTGAAGATTTTACAGCGGTTCCTTCTTGGCAACAATACCGTATACTGTGTGATGCGTTCAGGCCTTCGACTGAAATGAATTTTTACCAGAAATTTAAGAGACCCAAGTTTGCTACGGCTACGGAGCTGGAATATTACATCGACATTGTATCTGAGACCACAAACGATTCTTCGCTGCATATGTCGTAAGGTTATATAACTATATGGTTTGCGGCCAGTGTTTGTGTTTTGTAAGTTCAAATCGAATAAATTGTTATTGTTCTTGTTGTAGTCTGCGATCGCTAAAAGCTGAGGTGGTCTGAACGTATCCGACCTAGGGGAGGGGACTGCTTCCTATAATAGCCTATACCCCTGAAAGAGGTACCTCTTTCAGGCTTCAGGCATATGAATTGGTGGGGAGATCCGTCATTTTGGTCTGTAAAAAGGCCCAAAAGGGCTAACATATTCAATTATGGTTGTGAAAAGTCGTGTCATTTATCAATATTTTAAAAGACAAAGCATTTACAGCAGTAAAAAGGGATGCCAAGTTTTGAACTACCGTATGTATGAGAAAGGGGTACCATTGTCAATAGAGGGTATACTGGAGGAAAAAAAAAATGTGAATAAAATGGGTGAAAGCCGACCTTAACCAGCAGGTGAAACACATAAACCTGACTCTCGCCTTGTAAGTAGCCAAGCGTCACAAATTCAAACTTTTTAGTACGCAATATTGCCAACGCAATGTAACGAATTTTGTAACATCGCGCGCGATTTAAATTCAACGGCGATTTCACAATATGTAAGTGTACCGTCGAAACATCAGAAACATGTTTGGTAAACTAGTCCTTCGATCAAGGGAATGCTGTTATGAAAATCAATACGAAGAATACTATAGAGAGCTTTAGATTTGAGGATGAGAACGAGTAAGCGTACCAGATTTAACTTGAAGTTTTTGCGCGTATTCTTAAAAAAAAGACACCCCGGAAAGCTTCATTTTACTTCATTCACCTAAAAAGTTAGAATGGTTGTTTAAAATGAACGAGGTTAAGCCCTCTCCTGATAGAAAAACGATAAAACAGCTTACATTTGATAACTTGTTCCCGCGACTATGACATTCTCGCTAAAACTCGTAATTTGACGACGGCTATCACAGTCTCCGCCAAAATGACGCTGGTTCACGCGCGACCAATACTCAGTATTGGGAAAATCTCGTACTCGTAATCGTCCTCGCTGGGGCTTAACGCATATCTTCTAACTGACGATTAACCTTCATTTTTCATATAACAAGCTGGGAATTACTGATCAATTGAACAACATTTTGCTCATAATCACCCTTTTTATTAATTGCTACACTCCTTTATCCATGACAACACATTTCTACTTTTAAGACTACTTTTTATGCAGGTTTGTCAGGTTTTTCTCGTTAATTCCGGTTCCTATGGCAAAGTTGATTACTTCCTGTCCTTCTCATCCCCAAACACCTTTGCGCACTTTCCAAACTTCACGAAACATCCCAGTTTCTCCTCGCAGCTGTCGCTTCCCTCCAGGCAGCACGGAATGATTGGTAGACATTTTTTCTTGAGTAAATCAAAATAGAAGCCCCAAAACACAGTTAATATGAAAAACTCCCTTCAAAACCATTCATTGTTTTACGAAATCTATTAATTCTCCGTTTTTAGCCTGGACGACTATTTCGTAATTTCATCACAGCAATAACCGTTCTTATTGTTGTTGTTGTTGTTGATCCCCTAACGTTATACAGTTACGCTCAGTGTGACCTTCCTGGAAACTGAGGTAGCTGAAGGTAGGGTGGAGTAACGTCTTATGTAAAGAATCGCCCTGGCTTTCGGACAGGAACCCCAGAGCTATTTTCAAGTTTATATTTAACACACTCACTGCCTTCAAGATAACGTGCCCAAAAGTGATCTATATCTGATTATTTTGTATCCCAAAGGTAGTTTATCAGTAGCGTAGTTTGTGTTAAAGTTTCAAGACCAATCTAGGGTACGAAGTTTGACCCTGTAAGTGGAGAAATGAGTAAAGCTTTACTGCTCGGTTAACTGTAACATTGAAGTACACAAAATGCCATGTCGGCCCTCCCCCTGCCTAAAAAAGTTCAATTTTTAAAATATTTCCCACTTTTCTTTCAAAAAATTTCCCGTCGCGTTAACGCGAGCCAAAAAAAAAACCTTTGGAGAGAAATTTGAAACAGACTGGTAATTACTACTAGTGTACCCCGAGGACTTATAAACCCAGACTTCCAGATGTCAAGTCTAAACCACGAACCCGAGGGATATACTCATATGAATTTGTGGGTACGGCTGTGCCGCGGGGACCCTAGACCTCTTAGCTTGTACTGATTCTTCATATTATTGATACGACACCCTATTCCAGACGAAAACTCTCTTATTCCTATATTTCATCCATGAAAAGTGGCACGAAAACCTCGCCATGCCCTTCACAGAAACAGTAGCCCAACTTAAGGTGCCTCATCCTCCCGGAAGCTTCGGGCCTCAGGGACCAGAGATGCTGCTATTTTTCAATTCAGTTTCAGTAGATGTTAAGTGAAATAGTTGATATATGAGCGGAACTTACCACAGGTTCAGGCAGATGCTTTATTCGAAGGCCGGCCACATACAGACAACAAGCTGTAGATTTTATGCACTTTAAATGTCCACAAGCATCCTCATCAGCTGCGATGTGGCATTTGATGGCTTCACCGACACAGTGTTTCTATTTAAAAAAAATATTCAAATAACACAGTATTAAAAGTCCAGTCTGGTTAAGGTCTTTTTTCTTTTTACAAAGGAAAAGCAACAACCAAGATCTTAGTAAACGGAATAACCCTCCATCTGAACACATCAAAATTTTTGCAAAGAAAAACGTAAGAAAATAAGGGCGAGATGTCGAAAATCGATAAACCTTACCGAGCTCTACTGCGTGAGCAGGTCCTGATTGGTCTTAACCTTGGCTTACTATTCTTAAGTGGCACTCATGCAGCCTTCTATGTGTCTATGAAAGAAATCCTTGACTTCAATCAAAGAAGCGAAAATTTCTGTTGACCGAAACGTTTGAGACTTGCATTGGGACCTTTGAAGGCTTTGATTATTGAGGTGCAGCGCAACTTTTAACTAAAATACTTACCAATAGTCCCTTCGAGACACCTGGGGGCAAACTTGGGCTGGGCTTAGGGAAGTCTGCATCGAGCTTGAGCATGCCTCGAACCTTCCTCGCCAGGTGCTGATCCTTCAGCTCCAAGTAGTGAAGTACGGCTTGTGGATGGTACTCCATCTCAACTTTGGCAGAAACGGCCACTGCGACGAGACACAGCAAAGCTACCTTGGCGATCATCTTGTCGTTGATTCTTCTCCGTGTTATGGAAGACACTGATGCCCAAAGACGATTCTGTTTCTGATTATATAGACCCTCAAACTATTTGATATCGTATCACGCATGCTTAGTTAAACTTTAAGTTGTACAAAGGCACTCTAGGTTTGTTTGAGCAGCTTTGAAATCAGTTTAAACTCATTTCCCACATCTGTGCCTGTTTACAAAAACATGATCACTCAAGACAAAAACTGCTTTTGTTAGTAAAATCACGCTTTGTTATCCTAATATGTTTATCAAACACCCAGAGAGAGAAAGTCTCAGTTTAATAGCCTTTTAACAAAGATTGTTGTGATTTCCATACCCCCGCGAAAGAATACCTCTCCCTCTTTGAGACTAACTCGTTCAATTTTAGTGAGGAGGTTTTTCTCTTTAGTCTGATACGAAACGTTTTCTTGATAAAGCAGAAAAATGCAAGCTGAGGCCTTTCTTGAAAACCGGATGAACGGACCATTTTGCAATGCATTGATCTCCACACATCTTTAAAAAAAAATCTAAGAGTTTTTACTATTGTCTTGAAGCTGATGATATGTTAGAGAAAAAGGAAATGCTGGTGACTGTGTGAGCGCTTTAAGATCTTTTGCTGGAGTGCACTTAGCAATATTTTCTTTAATTGACTGCAAATAACTTAACTTTTTCTGATAAGTTTTGACTAAAACGTAAGCCCTTCTCACAAGGCAATAAAGAAGGTCCGCACAAGCTCGAGTTCTATCCTGTAGAGATGTGCATCTTTTACTCAAGAAACTTTTCAGTACATGTCCACACAATTTCAAGCCCCAGCTATGAGTACAACAGGGTAAATAAATCCTCCCACGGGTTTTTCAACTTTTGATATGACCAGCAGTCAGCGAAAGTCCTTCAACACGGCGGGGAAGAAAGTCTTTGCAGGAATCAGTAAAGATGCCAAGTTTGGGAGTGATCTGTTGAAAACTAACGTAGATATAGCTTCGCGAAGTTTGTAGAGCTTTGTATGGTGGGAGACAAGTAACTAAGGCCCTCTTTTCAGCAGTGGTGATGAATATTTGAAGTGTTCTCTTTATCAAAAGTATAAAAAACCGTTGAAGGGACAGGGAAACTTTGCTTTATTGTATGAATGGATGCACTACTGAACGTATTAACATTAGAAAAAGAGTCTAGATAATATAACATACCGGTTTTCGGGCGGATTGTTAATAGCGATCTCAGTTTAGATTTTAAAGGGGCAATGTGACTAGATTTGGATGACAAAACCATTACAACAAAATTTTCTGTTTCGTTGAGAACTTCTTCATTATCAAACGAATTGAAAAATTATTAACAGTTATATCTTTTACCACTTACGAACAAACTAAAGACACAAGACAAAGCAACGATTTAAAAGACAGGCTATGTTTGTTGTTTCAAGCTTTGCAATCAGTGTGCCTCGGGCAAAATGCTGAAATTAATACTTTGTGTTTAGTTTTAAGTCCTTTAACATTAATTCCACAGAAAACTGCTCCCTGTGTGTAAATTAAGACAAATAGTTAGAGAAAGACTTAACAATTATTAGCAAGTTATATTACTAACCCATAAAACTCTTCTGGTAATTGTGAGTCAACAGCGAGTCTAGCAATTTTTAATTGTATGATTTTTTTGCAGACAAAAATGAGGCTAGACCGTTATCTCGTTTTAGTACTCGCGCAAATAGTTCTGTGATTTGTTTGTCGGATTCAATTTCTTGCTTTTTATTCCGAATAAGGTGCTTATGTTAATACTATGATACTGCTTGCGCTAATTATAAGGTTTAGAATCTGTGAAAATACACGAAATCAGTGACAACACACAACAAATTGAAAAGTACAGCTGCCCGGCTTTCCTGCTGAGGTTTCATCACGTGTTCTAGAAGCTTTTCAAATGAGTTAAAACAGTCATTAAAATGGTATATTCTCAAAGTCGTAAAATCATATTATAACAGCTCCCTGGTGGTAAACGATAACAATGACATGTTTAATATTTAGTACTCTAGTTTTATTTCAGAATTACTCAAATATATATAACTTGTGGCTTCGCCTAGAGTCACTGCAAATTTTTTAAACTCAACTTTCAGGGGCACCCAACGAGGATATAGTTCAAAACCACTTAACATAGCATTGTTAAACGTATTTTAGTATTTAAACGGTAGATATAGGCATATTTTTATCCCCTAAAAACTTTTCATCTGCTCGGATTTCCTAGCTGAAAGTCTAGTGATCCGAAAATTATAGGGATCAAAACTTACCTTTTCGAAAATTTCAGCCAGGAAAAGGCTCCCGAAAATTCTAGGTGGCCTATTTTAGGGTAAATTTCCGTTTAAAATGGGCAATTATACCATTTTGTAGATGTTCGAAAATCCTAGGAGAGGCAGGCAAGCAAGAAATTTTACAACAAATGTTCCGAAAATTCTAGTTCTAAAATCGTCTTCCGAACAGATATTTTCCCGAAAATTGCCGTTGGGTGCCCCTAAACTTTGCCCAGGGGGATTTCTGTGAAAATCGGCAAACCAAAATAATTGAAAGGACATAAAGAAAATAAATGACGACTGAGCTCGCTGCAATCGAAAGGTCACACGTTAACTTTCTAGGAAATAGATTGTAAAAGGTGTAATGATTAGCTGTAAACAGGTTGTAAATAAGTTCCAAGGTGAGCACAAAATTTGGATCCCTCGTGAAAAGAATTCCTACACCCGCCCAGTAAAGATCAGTGTGATAGTCTTGCTAGTTATACCGGTTTTAGTTATTCTGGTGTGGCATGCACAATGTCTTTCTTTTTCATTCTTGGACAAACCTCGAAGAAATTCTTTGCAAAAGAAAATCAGGTCATGGTAAAGAACTCTAAATGCCTTTTCTTTTTCTGAGAGGCAGGCGAGTGATGAGTTTCGTTTATTGCTCTAGCTTTCGATTTTCTGTGAAAAAGTGCTCAAAAAGTAAAGGAAATAAAACAAAACAAATTATATTAAATTTCTTACAGCTAACACTGAACACAAATGAAATGCTAACGAATTTGCTCAGCTTATCATTGACGAGATTTAGTCGCCCGCTAAGCTTTTCAAACTTGAATTTTTTAAAATCCAAGTTAATCTTAGATATCTGACATTGCATGTTTTTATCATCGTTTTCACACTAGAGAAAATACATCTGTTCAAATATTTTTCGTCTGCTAAAACTAAGGTAAAAGTTAACCATTGTCGATACGGCCTTTTCAGCTTGTACACATTTTTACCATACTACGCGATCTTGTTTGAATAGCTGCCTCAAAAAAACTTTTACAACTAAATTAACATCCAGAACAAAAGCAAATGCTTATAACTAAGTTTACATGGCTCTTCACTTGGATACGTTTTGTCACCCGCTAAGCTTTTCAAAGTGACTTCGTCAATGTAACGACAACTACATCTTTTCAAATTTTTCAGGGCCACTTCCTCAGGGCTAGCCTGAGTATCAGAAACGCCTGATACTCAGGCTACCTCAGGGCAAGAAAGAACGTTAAAAAAATATATACTAGACTACAATTGTTTAAATATCTTTTGTCCCCTCTTTTTTGTCCACCACTGCTTTTCATCAGCTTAGGAAGCCCTGGGGCTTGAAAATTAAACAATACAAATAAGAAAAACTCGAAAAATTGTGGCTCCTGAGATTCAATTTGGTTTTAATTTCGCGTAAAACTGCTAAACTGGGCTATATTTGTGGACAAATTAATATCAAATAATAATAAATGCACCTGGAGGGGATTACTCCAGATACTCTTTGTTATCCGGCTTTTTTCCGTTTTTTTTTAACTTCCTATCAAAGTTCGGCGAGCATGTAGTAGGGGGGAACATACGATTGCAAACAGTAAATCTAAAACTTATGTCTGATTCCTCAAGTTAACATTAAAACGGATAAAAATACGTATTTATCATGTGTAGCCAGGGTGATCGCTAAGGCAAATTATGAGACAAGCTCTAGCATTCTCATTCCTAGATATGCTGGAATGGGATACACTCTCAGCAGGAGGGCAAAATCAAAAGGCAGTTGAAGTACGTCTCTCCATAAAAAGGCCCCACTGTACTTGCAGGACTTTTTCACTGAACGAAGTTCATATTACGATCTACAAAACTCGCGAGCAGTAAGCTAACTCTGGGCAAGCCACGCACCAATCATTTAAAGCGTAGCTTTAGCTATAGTGGGGCTCACTTATGGGATTCTTTACCAGAATATGTTAGAAACATCAAGTCAACATGAATAGGGCAATTTAAAATTAATCAAACGTTGACCTGCATTTTCGAGTATTTAGATAGGATCTTGGGGCAAAAAGTCATTGATAACCTCGCCGATAGTTTAGACATTTGGCATTCAAAGTGGCCTAAAAACGGTCAAACATATCATGGGATGATATATAAGCTTGCACTCACGCCAAAACCAAAAGAGCTCGGTCAACACCAGACGTCTTCAAGAGCTCTTATTTCACTTAAATACCTATTCAAAAACTAGCAGAAATAAACAATTTTTAAAGATTTACTTTAAACTTATCAGTCCGCTTGCATGCTTGTAAAAACTATGGGACAGAAGAAAGCTACCTTAATTTTCCCAACTAAGGTTAAATAATATATAAAGAAACAAGGAAGACATTTCGTGACTTTCGGTGGTCCTCCAGGACTTTTATTTCATTTATTCACTCACTTTTGGGTTTGGAAGCATAGTGAGGTTACGGGATACTGTAAGTTTAAAATCACTCTTGCTAAATGTATCTTGCTTTCTTGCTTTATAAGATGTTCGCAACATCTTAAATTTTTGATTTTAGGAGGATTATATTTTGCAACATTTATTTTTCCATGACATGCAAACTACAAATTGGGCAATGGCCTCTAACATAGTTCCTGTGAAACCAAAAGAAAGGGACAGAACCAAAAGGTGTCCATTCTCTTTCTTGTACCAAGAAAAATATCTGAAATAGTGCCTGTACTGTGCGCACTGTGCTGCTCCAATTATGTTAGACTCTGAAAAAGTCTTGTATTGGACATAAAAAAGAGATTCGTATTTGGCAATTGTTTGGCCAGGAAAACTGAGGCTTCAAAAGGTCTGTTATACTATATCCTCAGTTACTGGCTGCCTAGACTTTGTGTCCTTCCTTAACATCTGCACAACGCGGTCAAATATCAATACAGCGATCAGGATACCCAACAACAGACCAGCCAGTACATCACTCCAGTGATGTTTGTAATCACTTACTCGAGACAGTGAGCACAGGATGCCCAACTGAGCTACCACAAGCTGCAGGAAAAACTTGAGAAACTTGCTTTGAGGAAAATGGATCCTTGCCTCCATGTAGAGAACAGTAAAGGTCATGGCATATGCTAGATAATTAAAAAGAAATGGATTAAGAGAGGGCTTACTAGCAAAACTCTACTGATAAACAAGTGCAGGTCCTAATACATTTTTAATTTAAAAAAATTTCCAAGTTGAAATCGAGAGATGAAATAATCTGCCAATTTGCAAGGCTTCATCCGAGGAAAATGAAACTGGCCAATACCCTGGATGAATGACTCAGAAACCCTGGAAAGGGGACTTTAGGGAGTTAAAATTCAAAACAATTTCCCTGGGGAACATGCCCCTTGGACCTTCCCCTAACAACCCCCCCCCCCCCCCCCCCCCGCTAAAACCTTGCATCTCATTTAGGAAATCAGACTTTTTTCCTAGATCCACGCTTGATACAGTCAACTCTTTGCTAGACAGAAAGAGTTGGAATCAGGGGTTAATTTGATAAAACTTTTTTAAGTGTAATTTACAAGTGTAGCCCTGTTTTAGAAACTGAAAACAATAGCTACACCTGTGAACTACACTTGAAAAACGTTTAAAAATTGACCCTGGCATTAACTTTTAAGTCCCAGGGGTGCCCAACTTCCATTTCTTCCTAACGCAATACATCTTATCCATCTACAACATTCACAATTAGAGATTTATATCACCCCCTCCCCGCCCCCAATGTAAGGGAATCCATAAGAGACTTGGATTTTGGATTCTACCCCATGAGTTCCGGACTCCCAATACTAGCCTGCATAACAGGCGCTTTATCAGCCAAGGGAGGTGAACACAGCATTTTGCACAAAACGAGTGCAAAGCGTGATATGAGGGGAGGGGAATCGCACTTTGCACTCGTTTCATGCTTCACGCTTCACGCAAAATACCGCGTTTGCCTTGCTTGGCTCATAAAGCGCCTGTTATGCTAGTCTCCTTTGCCTTTGCCTAATAACGGCTGCGAAGGAGACTACTGTTATGCAGGCTACCAGGTACTGGATTCTGGATACCTGGTGAGTTGAACTTGGATTCTGGATTTCAATCATTAGTGAGATTCCCTGAGCCTTAAACAGGATTCCAAACCCTGGATTTCAGATTCCACAAGTTAAAATTTCATTCCCGATTCTGGAATTTGGATTCCCTTACAATGGGCGATTCATAAATGATTTAACATTAAAATACCTGAAAAAGAAGCATGCCCTGAGGGAAATGACAACCTTCCCTCTCTCAACAGACCAGGATCACCCGTGCACACGTCATCTAAGATGTAATTATGAGTGCAATTGATAAACACGGAGGAAGGCGGCTTGCAGATGGACAGAAAATGGGGTCGTAATCTTCCAGCCGTGTATTTACCAACATCTGTAGCAAAAATTGTGATCAAGCCACCAAAAGCAAAAGAAATAAATAATCTGAGCAGTTCAACATGTAGAGGGTTCAATAACAGCGAACCGAATTTGTAATGCTCGTTCTCGCGTCTAGTCTTCTTAGAAGATTTCTCTTGTCTCTGGTGGAAGCATTCAGTTAGCAGAATCACAAGATACGCCACAGCAAAGCCTACGGAATACAATACTGCAGAAGGAACTGTGCTTTCTTTGTAAGGCTTATTTATGCTATCATCGTCACAGTAAAATCCACGCTTGTATGGCGTTGCTGCGAGCTTGAACCCAAGGCACGTAAATCCAACTGCAGCCAAACACAAAAAGTCAACGAAGAGCCAAACCAAGCTTGGTTGTCGATGTGTGTATGGGCGGATTTCAGGCAAGGAGCAGTTATTTACCTCTGGCGATTCCAAATCCTGCGAGGTAGAGGATTTGTTTTCCACGTTATTCGACATAGTAGCACAATATCATAACAGCACAATATTCTCGTCAATATATGTTTAAATTTTGACAATTTTTTGATTATAGTTTTGAATTGTTTTGATATTGTGCCAGTTACCGGGTGTCTGCTTAGTAACCAGGCTACAAAGCTTGGTGCCCAAGCTTTTGCCTGGCTACCAAGTCCAGGTAATTTCGAGGAGTGCTTTGGAGGGCAAAAAGTCATTTTGTTACAAAAATGGCAGGGCATGGATCCCCAAAATTTAACGAACCATGGATGGATGAACTCGATGGAGAAAACTGTATACAGAGAACTGTAAGTTTTGCCGTACAAGGGGCGCTAGTAGGTAGGTAACTTTAATATATGAAAGATGCAATTGGTACTTCAAAGGTCAATATATAAATTAAACTTACTATATATTTATAACGCTTATTACAGCTCCAAAATAATAATTAAAACTCAAGCTTATATATGTACAGCTTGCTTAGCGTAACATGTTGTAATTAAAAGGATTTGAATTATTTGATGTTTTTGTTTATATCACAAATGTAACTTGTTAAACATGTGCATGCATTTATGCATGTAATGAAAACCCTAGAATGCAGAGGTCCACTCTACGCTTAACTATAACTGACTGGCTTTTTCTTGCCGAATCTCCAATGTAAAGATGGTAGGTCACGGAGCCAGGCATCAGTTGAAGTGGGAATTAAAACAAAACTGAATGCCAGGCTGGCATTATGGCAAAAGACTGCTTTATTTGAGGCCAATATTTCGGCTAACAAAATTAGCCTTCCTCAGCACCAGAGCTACATGTATGCAGCCATTCACTTTATGGGACGTTTTTTACTTATGCACCCGGATGGGCTGCAAATTGGAAAACAAAAATTTGCCAGAAAGGCAAGATGTTGGTTCAGCTTGCTAGACTAAAACTCTGAGAAGCTCTTCTAGTCCAAAATCTACTTGTTACTTGTACTTCATTTCTTGTCAACATTGTTCATGAACATTACCTGCTTTTTGAACAGTTGGGATAAATATACGTGTATCAGCTGATAGGTTGTTTTACTAGCCCTCAGCTATTTAACAGGACTATGGCCATGCCTTGACTCTTGCTTGAACTAAAATCCTCTACAATCTGTGTTTTTTTGGTGTGTAAGTGACTAGTAATCAGATCTTCATTGACAAAACCTTCACAAGGCATGGGGTAATATTTTGGACCGGCTGAAATATTTTCAATATCTGTGCTCTGTTTACACGGAAAATTTTGAACCACCAGGCGTCTAAATCTTCCATGTGAACAGAATACCTAGTAAACACTTGAATTTTCAACCAGTTGAAAATTTGTCCAGTTTCGTGTAAACATAGCCTAAGAGTGTTTCATGATTTTTATGTGATGTGATGTGTCTTCTCAAGGGCCTTACATTTTCCCTTGATCTTGAATGGCAGGTGGTTTTTCTGGTGCGGCAGTATCAGCTTTGAAGATTCCAGATCCTAAACCAACACCTCTTATTCTTCAGTCACTGATTATGATGAAGAACCATTCACTTCTTCTAGGTTTGTAGAAACAGTATTATTATTGACAGTTAATAATTTTGGTATTGCAGATAGGGTTTTTACCAAATGACTTAATACAAATGACTGAAAAGACACTGCACAATATGTCACTGCCTGTCAAAATGTTCAAAATGTTCAAAACTTTGCAGTGAAACCACTCACCCACGGCTCGTGGTTCCACTTTAGTTTTGAACATTTTGACATCATTTTTATGGTTGATAAGAGTTCAGACCATGGAAAATTGTTGTCGATTTGTTAAAAGAACAATCTTAGCCCCAAAACAAAAACATTTTTTGTAAGGGTCCAATTCTAATGAGATGTAAAGCTACTTAAACTTTTCTGTCTTTTTCAAGGTGGAGCTGCTGGCCTGTTTGCACTTACAACTTGCACTTCTGCTGCTTTGAGGGAGAAAGATGACCCTGGTAACTGGGCCTTGGGTGGCTTAGCAAGTGGAGCCCTGTTTGGCTTGAGAAGTGAGTACATGCAACGTGTGAATAATCTCTTACAGCTACAGTATTACCTTTAGAAATACCAAATCCTTAATTCCTTATTCACAATCTGGTTCTTTGTTGTTATGGAAAATATTTGTAATTTTCCCGTGGGATTTGTTTGTTTAAACTCTCCCTGCCCCTGTTCCTATGAACAAAATTATTCAGCCTTAGCTGATAACACTTTCTGAGACCTTGATTATTCTGGAGATAATAAAAACCAAATCTATTACATTGTTTTATTATGCATTGCTCTGAAGAAAGCAACGACAAACAGACCATCACATGATACTAAGTTTCTATTTCTAAGGTTCTATTGGAATCGCAACACCTCAGGATTTACTCCACAGATTTGAATTTTATGGTGACAAATTTTTTTTGACACAACATGGTCCAAGGATCTAAGGTTTAAAGACTTTTTTCATAAAGTTTTGATTTTTGATCACCTGTACCTGCTTTGGTAGAGTGTTTAGTTCAAGCCTCAGTCTTCACTTCAAAAGTGTTTATTGTTTCCTTTTACTTTTAGGAAGCAGTTGGCAGGTTGGATGTGCGATGGCGAGTGCACTCGCTGTGGGTGGAGCAATAGCTAAATACACTGGCGCCTATAAACATCCATTCCGTACTGACAGAGTCTTTCTTTGATGAAATGTGGTGCTCCTTAACACAGATGATTCTAAGTGTTTTTAATCGAAGTTATGAATGTTCATGTAAATATATTTTCGTAGAACTTTAATATTCTATGATATTTTTTTTGTGTCATAAAAAGTGTGACAAACAAAGTAAACTTAACTAATGAACGTAAAAATCTTCCGGTTGGTGATTTCAGGAAATGTTTTCCAGCTCTTTCTATACAGTATTGAGGGGTAAGCGCTTTACATAAGTACCTACATCCCCAATTTTAAAAAATACAGTTGCGTTGAACAGAGAAAGTTCATTAGCGTTTTACAAAGCTGTTATTATAAGGAGTTACGGTGAGAGGTACCTCCCAGATAAGCGAAACAAATATGATGATATTATTGTTAATTCTCCAAGTATTGTTTTGAAATGTAGTTCATGTGAATGGATTTGAAATTGGCTGTTTGGATGAACTGAATTTTGCAATGAAGACTTTAACTTAACTTTATTACATATCACACACTCGGAAAAATACATGAGAACAACCAAAGCCGCGGGCTTGAATGGCCTAAGGTCAGCAAAAAAACGTGAATAATTTACATTTTGTTTTGGAACTCTTAGTATTTTGCCATTTTAAAAAGGAGTCGGACTTACGGCATTTTGTCATCTTTAAAATATACTTTGATGTAAAGAAATAGCTGTTTTGGCAGTTCTTCAAGGTCAATGAGAACCATGGGGGTGAGCAAATGATCGAAGAAAAAAGCTAGGCCGTTGCTACATGTAACTTGTTTTCACAATATAAACCTTGAAACTCGAGTTTTGGAAAGAAGAGGACATGATAAAAGGGAACGGTGGTTTCGAACTCATTCTTGGTTCCTTGTCGTGACATTTTTTAGCTGAATCATTGAGCAATTAAGCTAGTGCGAGCAACAGATGAATAATTAAACACGGGGCCGGCCAAAATCGATGATCCGAAACCTCACA
Source organism: Porites cylindrica (assembly GCA_964035525.1). Classification (NCBI taxonomy): domain Eukaryota; kingdom Metazoa; phylum Cnidaria; class Anthozoa; order Scleractinia; family Poritidae; genus Porites; species Porites cylindrica. The sequence goes on along the minus strand of OZ037788.1, from coordinate 2,888,988 downwards.
ACCTGTGCTAATGGGTCATAATTACCAGCTAATTATGTTAACAATTTGGTAACTTTGTTCAATTAAAGTATCAGATACAAAACTTTTCTAAACTAATACAATGATTTAGCATCTTAGAGAACCATAGCAAAACTACATAGGAAAGGTTACTCATAAAGATGGACACGTTTAGAAGATCGTTTTAAGATTCGATTAAGGGATGTTTTAACCCAGGAATCGGGGAGAGGGGTATGCTCACAGATATGTGCGGATATGGGCAAGTGCCGCTGCGATAAATTGAGTAAACAAGGATTTTTAGGAGAGAGAAGAGTGGAGCGTCATTCGCAGGGATGGGGGGCAGGGGGCAGGGGGGGAATGAAGAATTTTAAAAGTAGTAATTAGAAATAAACCCTGGAATACCTGGGTTACTAGTCCAGGGCGTTGCTTTCGCGCATAGGAAAACAGGGCTACCAATTTACAGCTGAAAAGGGTCTGGTGTCGAGGAGAGCACCCCCGGCCCGTCTTGCCCCGTCGTAATGAGAAAAATGCCAAATAATATTCCAACTTTGCTGAAAGAACAGTGTGTTCTAACTAATTTTAACTTTCATCATACGTAACATTTCTCTGTCATCGATGTTCCGTGCAATTTAAGTTTGGTTGGAACTGTCTGGTGAGTATTTGCCACCAGTGCGCGCATGAAAACCACGAGGGGCCAGGCTCTTGATTTCAGTTATTTTTGCCAAGAATTTTCTTTTTCGAAAATATTGTTAAGGAGTGTAAACCTTGTAATACCCAACAGCTTCAGTCCCCCGCACGCTACATTATATTCTTGTTTCCAACACTTGCTCTTTCCGAAAAAATTTTGGCCCGAAGCTTTAAAGCGAATCTTCAAATCGTTTTTTGATGTAACTAAATGGAAAGCTGCACGTGTTAAAAGCGACTGCTGTGAGACCAACTGTTTACAGTTTCTCTTAAGTGAAAACTTGAAAAAGGAAAAAAAAAATACCTCAACAGTCGAAGGGGGCGGGTACCCGCTGACTATAGTGGGTTGCAGGTGTTGACCCTAATTGATCGCAAACTAACATAATTTATCTATGAGCTCACGCTTCAGATGAATCCTAAAAATTAGCTCGTAACTCCGTTAATCTGGTACTTCACCACAATTTGAAGGATAACTGACACATCGCAACCTTTCCCGCGTTAATATCGTCCTGTCTCTGCCAGCTGTTAATTTAAAATATTACTATGGCATCCTTTGTATCCGTGATTGTGGGACTCATTGTCATGGCTTGTGCTTTTGCTGGGCTCATTGTGGCTGCTGATGAGTGTACAAGACACCCCCGAGGTCTATAAGAGATTTATTTACCACTGCACCGTGCGATAACTATGATATTTGGACCTGGCATCTTAACTCTTGACGATAACGGACCTGACTCACCTGACTCACCCACCTGCTCATAGTTGCTCATCTCAAAGCCTTGCTTGATATGAACTTTTGCGTGCTGGACTGTAGAACGTCTTATTTACCGCTGCGCGGTGCAGCATATAAGAAACTTTGACCTTAACGAAAAATGACAAAGTCGGTTTGACGATAGGCTTTAAGGACCCGGACGAAATGCTATTTAAAAGACGATGCATGCACTGCACAATAATTGTAATATTTTGCGGACCTGTTTTTGTGACAATACCCTCTCGTGTCAGTATCCAAACAGACTGTCTTATAACACAGTTTATAAAACACCTAATTTATAACTACTTTGGAGAATTTTGCTATCGAGACAGGCTATTTTCTACTAAGTTCTTCAGTATTTCAGCAACCCATTTGTACATAAGCTGAGGCTTCAAATGTTGGAACTTACTTGCTTTAACTACGGCCTCAAAAAGCATAAGTGTTTGTGTAACGGTCGAGCAAAGAAAAATGTTAGCTGATTTCTTCTTGTAAGTTCTGTTCATAAAGTAACTCCAGTTTAGATTAATTTATAATAAATGTCCCGTGTGGTTTGAATCTGCAGCGCTGTAAAATTTACTCTTTTCTATGCGGCCTCCTCAGCCTCGCAGCCTCCAGGATCACGTGTTGCCTTCCCGCGCGCCACTGTGAGAGGCGCGTGGCCTGGAAACGAGCACAGGACGAGGATGGATCGACAAGCTCAAATATTTCAAAAACAGTTCTTAAATGTGTCCATATCATGTGACGATACTCAAGGGCATATTTTCCTTCTAGGAAATTAACGCACCACAGACGAATCCGAAACACGGTGAACAGAAGTCAGAACCGGAATAAAATATTTAATATCTCTCCAAAAGTAGTTGAGAGCCTTTCAATATCTCTCTAATACACTATTTACTGCGGCGTAGTCAATTAATTCTTTTTAAGGTAACCACTATAAGCCTGGCAGGCGTTTAAAGGGAAAGCTGGAATTAAGATAGGCGCGCGTGGAAGGAGGGTAGGTCTCCCTTCTTTCGCCCTCCCTCGCGCGAATCCTTCATGCACTCTCGCGATTTAACCGAATTTGCCTCAGTTTTCGTTTCCCCGCCAAACGGCTGCAATGCAGGCTCACCACTTTGTGACTGCGTTGAATGTATGTTTTCGAAGTAAAACTAAGTATTGCGTTACAGTAATAACGAGGCTAAAGTATGCCATCTTTGAAAAATTAAAGCTTGGATTTCATCTTCCCCATGAGCTTTTCAAGTTTCATAGCTAGCATCATATCTCCTTTGATTTTTAATTTTCCTCCCATAAACGCTTGTGTTGGGTTGAGTTCTCCTTTGAACATTTTCACAAAATCTTCCGAGTCTAAATTCATGGTGCAGTTGGCATCTCCTCCAGGAAAGGAACCGCTCCCAACGCTTCCTGAAAAACGCGAAACAAGAAGCATCTTGTCAGGATCACAACTAGTCTGCTACACAGCGTTGCTTGACGACACTAAAAACGGCTGTGTAGCAGACTAGATCACAACGAGATGAAGAAGGTCCAAGAAGAAAGGGACTTAGGCTTGGATAAAAAGCAATCATAACCGACATTTGGAAAATTCAAGCTAATGGAGAGATTTGGGATCACGTTCGCAGCAAACAGCCAATTATTTTTAAGATTCAGGTTCAATCTTAGGAAATAATAAGGCGTGGAGATAGAAACTCTACAAATCAACGAAAGAAGCATGAAATTACTGCAAATGGCAAAAAGAGGAAACGACTGAGTTAGGCCCTAACTCAGTCGTGACATGACCGGGTCATGTGGTAACATTTACATATGTCATCAGCGGCGCGAAAGTTCTTCTAAATCTCTCTAATGATCAGAGCCAGAAGCATATAACCTTTAGATATACATGCTCCTGTCAGTTACGGCTTATAGATACCATATACCCAATTTATAAACCCCTGCCTATGAAACCCGCAAAATCCTATCTCCAGCATCCTTCTCGGCTTGCTTTGTCAAGTTCTTCAAACTAAAACGGGATAGACTGCGTATCATTTGAGTGTTTGCTGGTTTTTGGATCGGAGCAAAGAAAGACCGAAGAACGAGATTTTCGGTTTTGGCCGCGCGAAAAATGGAAGAGAGCGAAAAAATGAAAGACTCGCGCCATTTTTCACGCGGTCTTTGACTCTCGCTCCTTGTTCTTTGCTCCGAAACCGCACGGAAACGCTTGCTACGCAGACTAAAAACGGGACTGCTTAAAGTCTAGCCGTAAAAAAGCGCTTTGGATAGAGTTACGCAATCTCAGATTAGCCCATTCGACTGACCTTATATCTGTCTTCTTTTGATCTTAATTAGTACCTCGATACTATTCTTTGACCGCTGCGACTCGAATAACGCAGAACTCAAAACCGTAGCATCCAATCTATCCTTACCTGAATTATTTTTGAGGTCTAGAAACCACACTCCAGGTTCTTTGCCATCCAAATGAAACTCAAAGACCCCGTTTACCGACCGTACAAGTTCTTCATCGCCTAAGCTCTTAATCTTGTCGAATATTTGCGCTACTCCTTCGCCAGAGCTCCCCTGAGAAGTGCTTTGCGTCATCTTTTTTTGAGATTCCAACATTTCCTGTGGATCGTAACCTTCAACGTCCAAGAAGAAGTCCGGCAAAAGTTTACTACCTGTGAGGAAAAGGAACAAAGTCACTCACATGACGACCGCGCGCTCTTGTGTGTTGCGTGACAGAAAACGGAAACTTTGAAACCGGAAGAGGTTTAGCCTGCAGAACAAGGTTTTTTTCGGCGTTTTTCAGCCGTTGACCACCTCGCGGTTTTCTTTACTCGCCTGAAAAACTTAAAAAACGCCTGTTCTACAGGTTAAAAAGGGCTTGCTTACTAACTGCTGTTTGGGAGGTAATGGTTGCCGGAAATAGACACTAAAACTGGAAGCAAGTACCAGCCAGCATACCTATTAGTACACTTGGGAAAAAATGGGGTAGCCTCCCACGCAAACGCTCTTAGGGTTTTGTAACGCGTTCCTGCCCCACGTGGGGTAGGAACGCGTGACAAAGCTTTTTAGAACGTCTGCGTGAAGGCTACAAATAAGGCAGCTAAAATGAAAGTTGCATAGAATAGAAAATGAGTGGATGCTCAACAAACCTAGAGCGACGTATGTAGCGGGCCTGATTACTTGCTGGAAAGTAATTGCTTTTGTTAATCAGCCACTGAAAACCACACTTGGGCTAGCCTCCCATGCAGACGTTCTTCGGGGTTCGTCACGAGTTCCTGCCCCGTGTGACGAACCCCTAAGAACGTCTGCGTGGGAGGCTACACTTGGACTGCCTGATAAAATATCTTTAATGTGTTTATAATTAACGTCAGCAATGACGTTGAACAGCCTTTTCCGACATTCAGTGTAGCTTAGCTAAAGCATTGTGATGTTGCGTGACAAAAAGCAGGAAATGTCCAAACCGGAAGTTACCATGAAGAATAACGTAAATATTACAGTGCACCAAAATGATTTACCTCAAAATTGACGGAAACTTTGTACAACAGAAAAAAACACTAAGAGGTACCGTAATATTGGTAATATAATCTACAAAGAAGACAAACTTGCGAAAATTGGGTAAGATTTTTCCTCATGATGCAATTTATTTTCCCTAAAGTCAGTACCTGGTACACATGAATATTGTTCAAAGTCGGTGACTCCTACATCCTTGAGTACATCCTCATCAATAAGAAACTCCCCAGTCCTTGCTCGGCTATCTCTTGTCAAGATGACGTAGGCAGCATCTGCCATGATCTGATCTGTGCGACACTGTGCTAATGCTTCTTTACCACCCAACATTTCCATTGCAGCAGTAGCAATAGCTGATGAATATTTTACAGGTCAAAATTAAATTCAGGTTAAATTTTTTTAACCTAGGTTGATTCTCAATTTCCTTTTTCTCCTAGCTCTTATTATCCATAAATCAGTGTTAAGAGACAAAAGAAAATTGAGAATCAACCTAGGTTAAAAAATTTTAACCTGAAAATAATTTTGACCTGTAACAAATACGATATACAGTATATGGGGCAGGAACAATACTCTGACTGGATAAACTCACTGAGGTATAGGCCGGGGGGAGGAGGGTACTGCCATATATGGGCTATATAGGTATGTGCTGCGGTGAAGGGTGTGGTTTTCAAGCAATTTACTCTAGGACAGGGTACATAAATCAGAGCGTTTGGGTCTAGAATAGGGTATCATTCTTCAGGAAACTGATCAGTTGGTTGAAGATTTTATCTAGACTACGGATTGTGGTATAAAGTTTTCTTTTGGCTAGACTGTGCCAGTGACCTTAGTAGTTTCTGGAAAACAGCTACTCTAGGATAGGCGGGATTTGGGGAGTTTACTCTAGTATAGGGTAGCAAAATTCAGCTGCACTAGCTCTGGTATAGGTTAAGGGTTTCAGGGTCCCAGTGGCACATCCCACCCAGAAATTCCTAAAGTACCCCCTCCCCCTGGGGGGGGGGGGTATAGGCAATGCAATGGGAATTACTGTCTGGCACAGGGTGCAAAGAGAGTTGGTTGTAGCTAGCAGGTACTAGCCCAAGAGTCATTTTAATTAGCCCAAAAAATTTTGACAAGCAGTATTAATAATCCATTATGTAGATTTTGTTTAGTTGAAATAAAGGATTCAGGATTCTAAGGGGGTGAGATTCAGGAAATGTAATATTTAAAGAATTTTACACTGGTTATGAACTTTTATGATGCAAGATTCAGGAAATGCTGTTTTGAAGAACTGAGATCAGGTAAGGAAAACAAAAGTAAGTTGCCAGGGACAACCCACATGGGGGGGCTATTGCATTGCCTGATTAGGCATGGCCACTTACAGGTCCCTTTAAAATGGAGACTGAGAAATTCTCTGGCAACCAGGGTATATAAAAAATGTAGATATAAAAGGCTTCACATACTGCTATTATATTGATACTACATTGAGGCCCTGCCAGGGGGGTTCCATGTCGCCTGTCTGAATTTTAAAACGTCTCGTGTCAGTGTTTATAAATGCTTGTCCCTTATTGTCAGCTTTGCAATCACTGTCGCAATTTGGCTGAGGGAGGTTGTCTCTTGTCGCAATTTCATTTTACGCGCTGTCGCTACTTTTTGGGCCATGTCACTTGTTGGAATTTACCCTGGCAGGACCTCTACATTTTATAAAAAAAACTGATGATTAAAATTAAATAATATTATCTCTATTTCCAAGACCTGTTTTGGGCCAGAGAGCATTGACAGAAATTCCAACATCCTTAAATTCTTCAGCCATACCAAGGACACACATAGACATTCCATACTTTGCCATCGTGTAAGCTGAAAACAAGATGAGTAGTTGTAGCGTTAGGCTGAAAAATTTTTAAGACTTCTTTCCCAAAACTCAAGAGTGATATTTAGTTACATGTAGAGCTAACCAGTGGAACAATCGTTGCCTCAGTTTATCTGCTGAATGGCAAAATTGTTCTCAAGAAAACTGGTGAATGGTCCACAAAAGAACAACAAAGAAGTAATGTCAAATATCATGTTCTTCCTACCATTATTGTGGGCAACAAGAGGCAGCTTGCAATCCCAATTTCCGAGTTGCTTAATGTATTATGCACGACTGGCACTATATAGCCAACACTCGTTTGGAATTCCAACAAGAATGAAATGATTAAAAAGACCACATGTTTGATCACCTGCGTTTAGATCTTCTATTACATGAAACTTACACTACACACTGCATTAAAGCAAGAGTATTTTAACCTTCAATCTATCTAGCCACACTCCCTAGCCTTTAGTTATTACTAAGTAATAAATATTTGGATATCTTTTTTTTAATTATCAAATAACACATACATACCAACATGGCTCTTGAACCAATAGGGTTTCATGTTTAATGGTGGGCTTATGTTTAAGATGTGTGGATTCTTTGCAGTCTTCAAATAAGGAAGGCAGGCTTGGGAACTGATACAGCAAAATCAAACAAGAATATCAAAATTATGAATTGATGTCTAGTTAGGTCCCTAAGTGTCCAACTTAATTTGTCAGTCTGGGTATTTATGCTTCCTGTGCCAGCAAAAGCTGAGTCAAAGAAAGTAGTGACATTTCAATACAGTCAAGAAAATATAAAATTGTTGATGAAGAGCCACTACGTAGATTGTGCTCAGACCAATACATTTTCATTTGTAAATCATCATTCTATCATTTGAGAAATATTGCTAAAATCCGCAAGTACTTAAGCCAAGATACATGTAAAATCTTAGTCCATGCATTTATTAGTTCGAAACTTGATCACTGTAATTCCTTATTACATGGCCTTCCTAAGTATCTGTTAGCTAGACTACAGGCAGTTCAGAATGCTGCAGCTCGTGTTGTCACATTGACACCGAGGCATGTTCATATAACTTCTATTTTAATTAATCTTCATTGGTTACCAGTTGAGTTTAGAATAACTTTTAAAGTCCTTTTATTGGTATACAAGGCCCTTCATGGCCTTGCACCTTCTTATATTTCTGACCTTTTGAATTTTAAAACATACTCTAGGTCATTGCGTTCTTCATGTAAAGAATATTTAGTGGTTCCAAGAAGCAGATTGAAAACATATGGAGACAGAGCTTTCTCTATTGCAGGACCTAAATTGTGGAACGATTTACCTCTAGAGATTAGGAAATGTGCTTCAGTGGCAACTTTTAAGCAATCCCTTAAAACTTTTTTATTTAAGTTAGCATATAGGTTATGAGATTCCTTTTGTTTTGAGATGTTTTTGATTTATATAGTAGATAACTTAGGCTATATTTGAATTATATTGTATATTGTAGATATTTTATATTTTATATTTTTTATATTTTATTTTGTAATTAGGTAGCGCTTTGGACAATTATTGGATTTTAGCGCTATATAAATAAAATTATTATTATTATTATTATTTTAATTATGATAGGGGTGTGGAGAGAGGTAATTTATACAAGGTGATTGATATTAGTATTTCTCATGACCTTTTTTATTTATTCAAGCATAATGGCGCAAGGAGGAATTATATACTGAACACATACGAGACTGCATTCTTTGGGTCTTTTAGGTTGTTGACTTCATAACAACCTGAATTAAAATTTAGCATTAAGGGAACTCACCATAGAAATGTTCCTCTTGCATTGATACTGTTCATAAGATCATATCTACAAGATAACCCTATGTTTTAGTACAATGATCAGTCTTCTTGGCTAAACAGAGAGTGCTTTTCATTAAACAAAACATGTCTTGAAAATCAGGAATCAAGGTGGTCCGAGTTACTTATTTTTCAGTTGGTCTGACAAGAAAGTACAAAGCATACCAGAGACCTGTTATTACTTTGAAGTAGATACCATTCCAAGCATATCTGGATTTTAGCTTTAATTTTCAATTTTAATGACCCTAAGATTGTTTGAACATTTTGCTTTAGGCTCAGTTACTAGTCAGTAATCAGGAAATGACCCAGTCAAATCTCTATTCCTCAAATTCCCACTCTCTCTCTTTTCAGAGAGGAACAAAGACCAAACATAAGACTGAGAACAGTGTAAATTAAGTCTTGAACTAGTCCAGAGCAGTTTTTGCAGGGGTAGGTGCTTAGTCACATCTGTTGCTACAATCATTATTTCATTTTTGTTCAGAACACTTTTATTAAGAGAGAAAGAGTAGGCACACCTTTTCATGGGTGTATCAAGAGTACCAGTCAAGCTTATAGCACTTGCATTGTTGACAAGAATGTCAATTCCACCAAACTTCTTCACGGCATCTTGAACGGCCTTATTTACAGCATCCTCATCACGAATGTCCACTGCACAGGGAAGGCACTTCCCACCGGCTGTTTCAACTGCAAAGAGAGCCAAACAAAAGCAAATACTCTTACAAACTTTCCCTCATAAAACGCCTTTAATTCTATAAAATGAACACCTAGAGTTGATCCTCAACATTCTTCCGTTATGAACTTAGGCCTATATAGCAGGCGCTTAGAGGTAATTGGCACAGAAAAGAACGGGGCCTGTGAGAGAGTCACAAAAGGGGAGAAGGAGCCCTTCAGGCAGGTGCTGCTAATAGCCTCACTTTGGGAAAACAGGCATCCTTATCCATTCACTTTTTATACCCCTTTTCCCTTTTAAGCCCAGATCTCCTCAGTCTCCCTTGCAGCAGTTTTTTGGATGTCACGCAATGCGGGGGAGCATTGCGTGACATCCAAAAAACAGCTGCAAGGGAGACTAAGTTCCCCTCTTTCACCCCTGCCCTTACCTTGGTGATCTATGCTACCACTGGACAAAATATATGCTAGAGCCAAGTCGTAATTGTTCAAACGCTGGATGGCGCTATCCACCGGATAAATCACTATCCACTAGCTGGTGACACCAATTGTGTTAACCATTGGATAGAGATTTATCCCGTGGATAATGCTATTCACCTTTTGAATGACTGGAGCTAGCTCTGATCTCACAGTCAATCATTAACAATGAACAGAACTCCAATACTTGTGTTTGACTGTAGCCTGCACCACAGAGGAAACTAAACTCTGGTTAAGTCCGTCTGCAAAACCATGCTGTTGTTCTGGGCCCCACCTGTGTACCAGGATTTGAGAACGTGCCGTGATTGATTAAAAATGCCATTGTAGATTTGCCAATCAAGATGAAAGGAAATTCGAAAGGCATTTCCATAATTCATTAAGACTATTGAGAGCCCTGGATGAGGATTTCGGTGCTGCTTCACAGATGTTACTACGTGGGGTTAAATTAAGTCTTCAATGCAGGCTAGTTTGACTGCAGCTGAGCTGGGTAATCTCAGGGCTGTCAACCCCCACATCTTCAAATATTGAGAATTAATGGGGAAGAGATGATAGATGACATCATAATGGACGACACATGATGTCATTCATGAAAAAAAACGTGCGAAAAAGATGTTGTTGGGATGTAACATTTGACCTCATTGGTTTACTTCCCACCAATCACATTACTGCTTATATTACAACGGCATACCAGAGCTTGTGAGGAAACGTTCGATGTTAACAGCAAAATAGCTCAAATAAGGCAAAATATTTGAAATTTCATTGTCAGAAAGTCGAATCTACAAGAAATGCCATACTTCGGTGATTATCCAGGAGATTTCAGACTCTAATCTGGAGAACAGGAGAAACGGTTCAAAATCTGGAGTCTCCTGGATTATCTGGAAGAGTTGACAGCCCTGTAATCTTCGCTCTCCTGGGGAGTGGAGGAGAGGGCAAAGTACACACAAAACTTACAGCTCAACAGGAGTCATAAAATAATGTCACATAAAATACAAAATCTCACGCCAATTTCCTAGAGAGGAATAACAAAAAAAAATTGTTATTAGCACCGACAAACTTACCTTCTTTTGCTGCAGTATAAATAGTTCCTGGTAGTTTTGGATGTGGCTCTGTTGTTTTAGCAGCGATAACTATATTAGCTCCATCTTGCGCCGCTTTCAAGGCGATCGCCTTTCCAATTCCACGGCTTGCGCCGGTTATAAAGATCGTTTTACCAGCTAGTTTCCTGAAATTTATTTTATAAGGGGCATGAAGCTACAGTGAAATAATTTTTAAGATACTAATATTTGAAAATTATTTTGGAGATCTTACCCCGTGTTCAACATTTTCCATCAACCGCCGGATGAGAGATTTGAGCCCTCGGATATATTGGCCAGCATTTAGCGACCTTGAATGACCTGACGGTGACGGTGGTCTTCAGGATCCGGGATTTGCCTTACCGGTATTTGGTGGCCGGGATTCGGGATTTCAAAACAATATGGAGACGGAATTCGGGATTTACGGGATTGAGCGAAAATTTGGATCGGGATAATGGAAAGGGGTCCCTCTTTATCAAGGAGAAAGGCATGTGGATAGCAACATAGGTTGGTTGAGTTCTTGAAAGCAGCCGGGAAATTAGTCTCTACGGCCCCCGAAAGTCCCTAAAGGCTTTGCGGAGAAGGTTTGGGGACAGTGTAACTATGCAGACTGCGGACTATTGGTTTTAGGTTAGAAAACAATGGGACTATTGTTGTCCCGTTCTCATTTATTCAATCAATCTTTCATTATTTCACACTATATAAGGTATTTACACAAGTGTACGTAAGTAGGAGAATAAAGTAGCTGATAAATAATCATTAAGCTAAAAGACATTGCCCAAAGTGGCAACTTTCTCCTCTGACCTCCTCTCTATAAAACTAACTCGAAAAGAAAACGTTTTCTATGAATTCACACCCCTGTAGCCTGTGAACAGGCTCTCTGTTATTAAACACCCCTGGCGATTCAGTCTCACCAGATTTTGGCATTAGTACTGGTGGTCATAGTTAAGGAGGGAAAAAATACTTTTGTACGACTGTGTTTGTATCGCCTGTTATGCAGGCTAAACTTATCCGTAGCTACCCTTGACCAGGTAGCGTCTATGAAGAAGGGTTAGCGCTCCACTATTTCTGTACGGTGGCACTACAATTTTGAGCAGCTCTTCGGCAGTACTATATTTTTTTAATGTTTGATGAAGATATTTAGTCTTAGGATAAATTAGATTTAAATAATACTTGCTACATCGTAGCTTTGAGGGCTTCACTATGAAACGTTCTTTCACGCACTCAACACTATTTGTTTTGTATGTAGTCCTAACTTTTGAGTCTGAGGACAAAATCTTATGGTGTGATCATTCAAATGAATTCTTTTCAGCAGTACTTTCACATAATACTATTTGCTTTGTATGTAAATCCTGTTAAATGAAACCTCTTCAGCAGTACTTTCACATGGTACTATTTGTTTTGTAAACTATGTAGTCCTAACTTTGGAGGTCTGTAAACAAAATTCTATGGTGTGACCATTCAAATGAAACCTTTTTACTCTTTTCCACATGGAGCTAACAAAATGATCATTGAAATTTCTCTTGGACATTAATTTTAGCCTCCACAAGGAGTGAGTAACAGGGTTATCCCTTCTTAGCGGTTATTTGCTATAGTTTGGACTTCATTGTGCCCATAAGTTTCTCAAGTTTCGCGGCCAGCATTTTGTCTCCTTTAACTTCCATTTTTCCGCCCATAAACGCCTGTAATGGATTCAGTTGTCCTTGGAACATTTTCACAAAATCCTCTGAGTCTAAAATCATGGTACAGCCGGGATGTCCGTGAAAAGAACCTCTACCAGCGTTACCTGCAATATTAGAAAAATAAAGGAAAGTACAAATAATTCACGCTTCTCGAAATTTTTCATTTCTAAGTTTGTTAACAAGAGTTCTACATTTGCACTAAGAATTAAACCCAAATACCGTATTTTGTCAACTTTTTAAAAATGCGCCCGGCTAAACGCGGCCCCTGTCAGAAAAAAGTAGTGGAGCTTAGGCGTTGTTCAAATTCGTACGGGACGCACGCAAGTTTGGAAAGAGAAAGGAAAAAATGTGGTCTGTTAAAGCTCCTCACGGCATAGATTTCGCATAATGAAAGTTTCACGTCATAGCTGCACTGCACTACGGAGGGTGGCAAAAAAGTACCAATGATTGTGATATACGTGCGCAGTCGATGTTTCGCGCTGTTTAAAACTTTATAGCTTTCATTCCATCTTGTTCTGTTTGTTAAATGTTGGCGCGAATGTTTCTGGCGTTGACTCATATGTACTGTAACTAAGTTCAGAAAAAGAGGATAGGAATTTCCTTTCAAGGAATTACAGTTCAGACTGAAAGAATTATGGATTTCTAATAGTTTCGCATTTCTCAGTATTCGCGTTATTTCAAGTTGTAGTCGTGCAACGACGGCAAGGAAATGTACCAAAAAGCGTGATGCACGTGGATCCACGTGCAAAGTTGTTGTTTCGCTAATTTACGCATTGCTTTTTAACTGTTGTCTTTGCAGTCGCCGTCGTCGCTGCTTAAAAAAGGTTCCTGAAACTCAACGAGACTACAAAACTTTCATATACCTGAACTATTTTTGAGGTCCAGATACCACACTCCGGGCTCTTTTCCACTCAAATGGAATTCAAAGATGCCGTTTATACTCTGAACAAGTTCCTCGTTACAAAGACTGTGAACCCTCTCAAAGACGTCTGACACACTTCCAATGTGGAGACTTGGCGAGGTGTTTTCGGTCTTCAATGCCTCTGAAAAGGTATCAAGAAAACCAACAAAAGAGATAAGCATGATACACTAGAATGTCGACACACGCCAGGAAAAAAAGCCATCAATTTTGAGTCAGTGACACTGAGAGGTTCAGCTTCTCAGAGGCAAAAGGGTAAGAATTGAATTATCTATTTAAATCTCGAGACTTTTTCAAGGTTCTCTTAGACCTAAAGGTAGGGTAAAACGGGAAAAAAAAGTTCAAATTGTTTTACAACATTGCTGCTGTGCGAGCTGAAAAGCGATGTTGCACTTTTTACCACCTGAGAATCAAACCTGTCTTGCGACAAATCAGGTTGCTGTAAGTTGCGAAAAGTTGTTGCTCGTTTTGCCGGCCCAAACTGAGGCAAACTTGGCTCGATTATAAAGCGCCTGTTATACAGGCTATAAAACGCGCAACATCACTATGCAACTCGTTTTGCAACAACGTTGCAACGTTGCAAAACAAGTTGCGCGTTTTTGTTGCCCGTTTTCAGTACCTTCAGAGATAAAATTTAAGTTGATTAACGGCAAATTTGAGCTGACAGATCATGAAATAATAGCAAGGAATCTAGGAAAGATTAATTTTTACTCCGTTTTATACGGCCAGTTACAATAATCTAGCTTTAGAATGTCATGTCAGATTGTTCTTTTTTTACCTAAATAAGCATTAATACCTGGTGAAACCAAATATTGATCGAAGTCTGTAATTCCTTCTTGTTTAAGAACATCCTCATCATAAAGAAATTCTCCTGTCCTTGTTCGACTGTTTTTTGTTAGAAGAGCATAAGCAGCATCAGCCATGATCTGATCAGTTCGGCAAAATGCAAGTGCCTCTTTACTATACATTACTTCCACAGCAACTGTAGCAATGGCTGTTGAGCAAAGAATTTATCCACCTCAGCATGCAAAGAAAGTCGTGTCTGATAATCCGGGGCTAGTGGATTTTGCTATCGGGCTAGTGATTTTTGTTCTCAACTAGCCCGACGGGCAAGTACCGTACTGTTTTTTTGGGGGAAATTCAAATTACGGAAGGATTGTAATCAATCCTGCTAATCAAAAAGGGTTTTGGGGCTAGCTGAAATGACTTGTGGGCTAGTACATGCTAGCTACAGCTTGCCCGAATGGCAGGCCATAAAACCGACTTTCTTTGCACCCTGCACCTTATGAAGCAGTAGCCTGAGAAAACAGCTGGAATTTCGAGATGCCACCACTGGTTTATCTGCGAAATGACGTCTGTAGAACAAGCGCAGAAATTCCATACTAATGATGCGTCACTACCGAGATATGAATAGTGCTTTGATTGGATGAAAATTTACTTTAACCAATCAGAAGCACGATCCAGTATCTGGGTAGCGACACATCAATAGCATGGGATTTCTGCGCTCATTCTTCAGATGTCAATTTACAGGGAAACCAGCAGTGGTGTAGTAAAATGTCAGCTGTTTTCTCAGACTTATGATACAGTTGCCATTTGCATGATGTAAATCAGTAATTAAAGAATTCACTCTGACTGGAAATTGCAACAGAGCACAGGCAGCTCAGTTAACCAATTTCACCGATGTATAAAAAAACACCCTGTAATCACAGCTGGCACAGACTGCCCAGGGATAATGAAATGGGAATTAGAACCCATACCAAGCATGAAAAAAGAATCCATCTCAGTGTTCAGCTTAGTTTTAAGTGAATGAGCTATTTAAACTAACAATATTATCATCTTCCACTTGGCAGACGTCTCACTGGTCCACCAACTTGGTTGCGATTGATATCTTAATTTTTACAGTTGATTACATTAACTGTTTGGGCAGGTATGTGTAATACATTAGTTTTAAGAGGTGTGATTGTAAGTGTTGGTTAACTGGGAGGAAAAACTTGTTTGCATCGAGCTCTACTGACTCACGTTTTTTTGGCCAAAGACCATTAACTGCAATTCCATCATTCTTGAATTCTTGAGACATACCAAGCACACATAGTGTCATGCCAAACTTCGATATAGAATAAGCTGAAAACAACCACAAACATTAATGGTTGACATCACATCAAGATAACAATGGAAAGCAATAATTTGGAAATGTAAAAGGGATGAATAGCAGGGTTTCAGTGGTAATTCACAACTGATCTTGGGGGAAAACCCATCTATAACTGGGGTGTTAGGGCATACCCCTCCCAGCCCCAACAATTTTTTTATATTGAAGCCTCTAGGCTGGTGACAAACAAATTTGCCAAAACATAAATTCATTCCCAATGCTTAAATTCAACACAGTATTTTTAACCCAAGATGTACAAAAATAAATCTCTTTCTTCGTTGTGCCCACAGGAAACCTGGACACCCACTTGGCCAAAATTCTGGTATGCAGCCTTTTGAAAAGTAAGATGCTTAACTGGAATTTTGCTATGGGTGGGGTGGGGGGGGATAGGGTGGGTTAGGGTGTTTAACCCATTTGCCCCCAGAATTCACAATGAGATTTGTCAAACTCCTTAATAACTCAACATAACATAAAAATTTCATGAAAAATGTACCAAACAATTTGAGAAAAAGCAATATTTTAATCTTTAAAATAGAGACAAGAAAGTGCATCAGTGTGAAAGTACTGAGGTATGCAAATTCTTAATAGGCCATTTCTGAGTTTTTCAAGATGAGACTAAGTGCAAAACCTTTCTTGTGAGAATGAGTTAGTTTAATATCATGAGAATAAAATATCATTTCCATGCAAATGGCTTTGCAATAATATTAGCCTTGCTTTGAAACAGAGGCTTGGGGTAACACACAAATGGGCGCCTATTCTCATACATTACCAACATTGTCCTTGAACCACTCATGCTTCATGTTAAGTGGTGGAGTAATGTTTAAGATGTGTGGATTCTGAGCTTTTTTAAGGAAAGGCAGGCAGGCTTTGGAACTGTAAAAGAAACATTAAAGAAATTAAATTAAAAGTAGTCATAATATAATGGCTAAAATGTATTTTGATCATACCAAAGTATGTTACGTGGATAAAAAATAATATACTCCATCAGAAAGAATATACAGTGGAACCCCGCCTTATGACCACCCCGTTTATAAGAGCACCTCGTTATTACGGCCATATTCTTTCAAACCAAACTTAAAAACCATTGAATCATTTTATTATTTTGAGGACCCCGTTAATGCGACCACCTCGTTATTACGACCAGGATTTTATGGCCCAACGGTGGTCGCATTAACGGGGTTCCACTGTATTCTAATGTGTTCATTTTTAATCTCATATTCTGATGATTAGCCTTTAAAAACAATGACCAACCTGATCAAAAATCATGTACATTCCTCTAGTGTTATTAAATGAAAATATTTAAGCTTTTAACATTTATTTACAAGTTCTGATGATTTGTGCAAAATATTAAATATTGTTACAAATTTTGTATAAACAAAAATTTTACAGGAAATATCTGTAAGTTTGATTATCGATTATAGTGATATCTAGTAACCTTTGGTCATGAATTATTTTGTTAACTACTTTTACTTTATGTTATTTTATACACACAAGGCAAATAATTGAACTCACCACAAAAATGTTCCCCTGGAATTAACACTGTTCATAAGATCATATCTATTAAAAAATAAAAGTATTTAGGATGTTTGTAATATGGACCAAAACGCAGCTCTCTTTTGTAACCCTTAACCCTTCCACAATGATGATACTGATGAGACTTTTATTGCCATATATTGGAAAAACCGAAATTAATTTTTGTTAATTAAATGGTGCTTTGCTTGTTTTCAGCAATCTGAAACTCGAGTTTGTTCAGACTTTCGTTAATAGTTGAGCTACTTCAGACCACTGAGCCTTTTCAGTATCAAACAGTGACCTTGATTTATCATTCTTTCATAGACTTTTTCATGAAAAAACTTTACTTTTTTGTCGTTGTGTCCAATGTTCCAGTCAAGCTTATAGCACTTGCATTGTTGACTAGTATATCAATGCCACCAAACTTTTTTACAGCATCTTGAACAGCTTTGGAAATAGCTCCATCATCACGGATGTCCACTGCGCAGGGCAGGCACTTTCCTCCAGCCTCTTCCACTACAAGTAAAATATTTCCAATATCTTACACAGTACACCTGACCAAACCTTCTGTTGATTTGTAGATGTGTGCAATGTTCCAAGTGGCTTTATTATACCATGCAACAAATACAAAATTTGGTCTACTGCTTAAATCATATACTCTTTCTGAGTATTTACCACTGATACATGTAACTTTACAGGTACCAATACGTTTTTTACCAATCAAAATGTGTCATAAATTGGTGGAAAAAGGCAATCCCAGGAAGCAGTACTGAAGAGGACTGTTCTTGGCAGTGAATGTGTGTTATCCCAGTTATTTTGTCTTCATGAATCTTTGTCACTTATCCTAACTGAGAGAAAACTCAGAAAAAGAAAATTCTCAAACAATTACATCACAGGAACCATTTTTTCACATTTATCTTTCCTGAAGTTTGAGATGTTCAAGTCGGATAAGTAATCTTCAATACTCTTTTGGGGACCCTAACAGAACAAGGCATCAAGGAATTATCACGTGTGTAAACAAATAGGTAAACAAAATGTGTCACGCAAGCAGTCTGGGAAAATAACTTGTATCACGCAATCATAGTTTCAGTATCACAGCTAGAAGATCAAGGGTAGGTTAGAAATTTGGACTGGAAATAAGTTAGAAGAAATAAAAATTACCTTCATTTGCCGCAGTAAAGATAGTTCCAGGTAGTTTTGGATGGGGTTCAGCAGTTTTGGCTGCAATGACAATATTGGCGCCATCTTGCGCCGCTTTCAAGGCGATCGCCTTTCCAATTCCACGACTTGCACCGGTTATAAACAGAGTTTTACCAGATAACTGTCTGAAATTAAAAGTTTATAAGTCTGCAGTGATTTCAAATCTCTCAAATGGTAGAAAACTCTATTCGACGCTTCCTTACCCTGTATTTTTCAGCATTATGCAAGCAAAAAGTAAACAAAACTCAGAGGTCAGCGTACTTGCCAAGAAGAGCAGCCTCACTTTCGAAAAAGATTAGCGCCAAAATTTCAAGATGGAGGTTGAACATCGAATTCGAAGGAGTCGTAACAACAACAGGAACAGAGAACAAAACAATAATTATGAACCGGTTAAAAAGAAACCTAAGAAAGCTCATGAATTAAGAGAACTTGCTCTTCAAGAAATTGCCACTTTAAATAATGAAATTTGCGATCTGGAAGAGGAAATTTTTCAGAAGGAATCTGAATGTGCTGGCGAGTATACTCTCGACACTTTGCGAGGGATTGCATCTGAACTTCTAGAAAATGGACAGCCCTCCTCGTTGGAAGAAACTGACAGAAGTGAAATTGAAAAAGAAATCGATGTACTCAATAATAGAGTTACTTCTCTAGAAAGCTTTACGGGGATAAGAGTTGTTGAAAATAACGTTTCAGTGCTTTCGAAGACCGACAGTAGAACGATGTTACTACGTCGAATTTCTGGAACTTGTCTCAGGATTCCATTTAAAGTGGAATTTGAAGTAGAAGAGAATGAACATAGGGGAAGTACCACCACTTCAGAACGAGAAGGTTAGTCTATATAGAGGTTTAAGTGCATTGTTATGTTTCCATAGCTACTAACTGGGATTTTCCAGTTTTAGCAAATTGCAAAATACTTGGCCCCAATTCTTCAAAAGATGGATAGCGTTATCCACTGGATAAATTCCCATCCAGGGGATAATGCAATTGGTTTTCCTAACACCTATACCAACAGCGATAGCTGGATAGTGCTATCTCATGTTGGAACAGCTGGTGCCCGGCTATATACAATAGGTCATTCTGAGTTCCAAAAACTCTCACTTTCTAAAGGAGGCTAAGTGCAAAACCTTTCTTGTGAAAATGGGTTTCATTTGCATGGGAATAAAAAATCCTTTTCACATCAATGGCTTCGCACTTAGCTTTGCTTTAACCCTTTAACCCCAATAGTGACTAACGTCAGTTTTCTCCTAACGATATCCCTACGATGTCAAGAAATAAGGTTATGAGAATTAATAAAATGATGACCTAAGGGAAAATGCCTTGATCTTTTATCAAATTCTCTCAACTCATTCATGAAGGAAATGTATGGGGATCAGTTTGGAGAATTTGTATGTGGATATTGGGGCTTAAAGGGGCTATGTCACCCAACACGCATGCACGAGCCAATGAAAACAAACTTGAAAAAGACAGCCCAACTTTTTCAAGTTGTGTCGGAGATTTTGGAAGGCTGTTTTTATCCGTCTAAATCTCAGCCATCGTTCGATAGTTAGCGAAGTTTTGTATTAAGAATCATTCTATGGTGATTACAGAACAATTTTTTGGCGTTATTTTAAAATTGTTTGCCTGTGGAATGTTTTTACGTGGATTTACTGTGTCCTCTTATCAGCGGCCGTTGTAATGGCAGAGTTAATGACGGCTACTCCACAATGAGTGATGGAATCTTTGATGGAATCTTCCCTATAGTTCACAGGACCTTTCTATTGAGTTATTTTAGAGGCTGCTGGCTCTTGGATTTTTCTTGTGCTCAAAGTATGTGGACATATAATGAAGCGGCTATCGAGTTGGCGGCGGCCGTTTTTTGTAAACGATTACAAGAGCATCAGGCCATGAGTTTCGTGACGAAACTAAACTCCTGGCGAAGGAAACATTCTAAAATTCGGCTAGATTCCTTCTTGTATTTATCTCGATTCACGGCAAAGATAAACATGACCGTTTGCTCGTCCAGATTGTTCTCAACGGACTTAGAGATGATCGAGGCACCTTAGTACGAGTTAGATCCTGTAAATGCCATGTTTTTGAACTGTTTGTGTTGGAGCATAATTTTGGAAAATAGCAGAGTTTGCTTTCCCTTTTTATCAATGGACTGCTTATAGTGGAGTAGTATACCAATGATGCTGGGTTCTGTTTTTCTCGACGTCTCAGTGATTAGGCACGATCGAACAATTTTGCGCGATAATGTATGTTTCCCTAAGATCAAAACAAAGACTTGGTCTCTTGTTCTATCAGCATCTAAATTATAAAATCAATAGCGACAGACAAGTCTAATTGTTAATGATTTGAAACAGTCTTGGTCTTTATCTTCGGTCTAGCGTCTTTTGTAGCTCGTTTGTAAAATACAACTTCCATTTATTTTGTTGAATAAGACAATATGTTGTTGTTGAATTTTTGTTTGCGCTCTATTTTATGAATGGCATGCGTTTTTACTTCAAAACTACAAGTAAAATTGTCGTCGCAATTTTATTCTTGATCTAGCATAACCAGAGAAGAAACGTTCCATAAATTCTATCGAAATATCCCTTATCTAAACCCATTTCCCTAAACCTCTCTAAATTCGGAACCTTGGACGTGACAGAGAACATGAAGAAAGTCACGCGTTAAAAACAATAGAATTTTGACAGTTGAAAGTAATTTGCATAACCTCACAGTGCACATGGAGAAAGTCACGCGTTAAAAACAATAGAATTTTTACAGTTGAAAGTAATTTGCATAACCTCAGAGCGCATGCTCTCCAGCTGACATAGCCCCTTTAAAGGGTTAAAAACGGGGCTTGGGGCAACTAAAAAATGGCCTATTGCATTTGCATGTCATTGAATAGCGGAATTGCTTATTGTGATATGCCTTGCTCTTTACAACATTTTGATGGGTGCAAATGAGGTGGTAAAGAGTGCCTGGCTTACAAATAGGCTCTTTCAACCCATTAAGGCACAGAGCGCAGAGGAGTTATTTGTGTCCTTGATTGCTGATTGTAGTTAAATTTTACGGTTGACGCCGCGCATCACCTTTGTTTTTATACTGTAGAATCGAGCAACCGTCATTCGATCGTCTTATAAACCTGGTAAATATGATCCAATGCTCATTGAGCATTAGATAATATTTCACCAGGTTTATAACTTGCTCGCATGACCATTTGATAGGTCAAGTTCGTAGTTGATTCTACAGTAAACAGAGGCGACTCGTGCGATCAGCTGTAAAATTTTTGCTTTGCTTGCCATCACAAATAAATCCTCTGTGCCCTGTGATTAAGGAGATCATAAGTAGAAAAGCAACCCCACCTTGTTCCTAAGGGAACGTTTGATGGACCGTATTCCAGAATAAGAATACTTGGAATAAACTCAAAAAATCGATAATATTGTTTTGGCTTTCATTGTACAGTAAAATCCACAACCCTGGTGGAAATTAATAAATTTGATGAATGTTGTACTCCAACAGTCCAAAAATTTGTAACTTAAGAGATTTATTACAAATTTCTGCACATTCTAATTCCGGAATATTATCAATCGAATGCACCCTATGGTTGCTGTGATTTTGAAATTCACAAGTTACTTCTTCACAAATGTTAAGTTGCATATTGAGTAAAGATGAGTCAGGGCACAACCAGAGTAATGTCTGATAACCCATGGTTGGAAGAGCGACCCATCGGGCTAGCATGTTTTAATATCACAAGATGTCCGACAGGCAAGCAACACTTTTCAAGATAAAGTGAATTTTAGTCACAAAGGGTTTTGTTAGACCTGTGTGACTAGGCGAGTGAGCCAAGTCGTTGTTTAATTTTCATCTTTCCCCATGAGTAATACAGAATAACCTGGACTGTCATGACAAAACCTGTTACATGTAAACTTATGATTGCTATTTCAACCCAAAGATATAAGACCTGATGAAGAAAGCGTTCCAGTTTTAAAAAGACTGTCAGTGGAAGTCACAGACTCTCTTGCTGAGCAAGAACTCATAAACTTTATTCAAAGTGTAGAAAAAGAAAAGGCACTACAACCATTCTTTATTGGACTCGTACAGTATGCAGATTGGCATAGTAATAGACAAAGGACATTTCAGCATTTTTACACAAAGTATCCAGAGACTGTTCAATTAATTGGCACTCCAGCTGGATGCCAGTCTTTGCAACTGATGAATCGAAACAAGCCTGGACTGATTTTTACCATCTACTGGAGAATTTGCATTACTGAGACTGGCCGTGTTACACCAGATTTCCAAATACATGCTTCAGTGCCACAAAATCGTACAGGCCAAAGAGACAACAACTCATTACTCAGAAGCATTCCTCGGCAGTTTAAAAAAGTTCTGCCTGTTCTTGGAATAGAAGAGTCCATCGAGGTGGTGATAGGACTTTTGTGTAGATAGTTCACAGAGCACATGTTAGATACTTCTGTCTTATATTTAAATTATTTATGCTCTTTCCCACATGGTGCATCTATTGAAACTAGGATATCATTCAAATTATATTCTTGTATGTGATCTGAAAGTTTTGCAATGTGGTATGTGTGTTTGTATGTAGAGATAGGTACCCTGGTCCCAGAGGTTTTTCTTAAAAATTTTCTTTGTGAAAGAGCATGCTTAAGCAATGAGAACACTGACATCCCGAACATCATGAATAGCAACCAGAAGTTCGATATCTCGCTGGACGAATTTGTTGAGTCAGAGTGCTGAAAGAGAAAAAATATCAACTCCTGCTTGCCATTTTTGACGTCTGGGACATAAATGTTCATGTTGCTCAAGGTCCCTCTTATCATGAACAAAAGGAGAAGGCCCTATTAGGTTAAAATTCTGACAAGCAGCATGGCCTTGAAACAGTGACACAAGACAAGATGGAATGGTGACAAGCAACATGAAGATGGGTTAAATATCAACAGGGACATGGCCTACCTCTCAAAATGCGAAAAGACTAATATATTTGAGATTCAGACTATGGACACACATACCCCGCACCCCCAACCCCCTAAGAGGCCCTCAAGGATACTGGATTATATCTTGAAGTTAACAAGACACTTTTGCAATCATGTCTCCTTCCCCATTTACAGTTTAGTGAACTATCTAAGTACTGTGTACTGTGAATTTTTTTTTCGTAAGGGGTATTTTGTGCAAACGAGAAAAATAGTTTATTGACTTACAAATACTTATAAATGGCCCTATGAGTGTAACGTAAGTTTAAGAAACATTAAACAATTCACTTAATAAGTCCAGTGTAAAAACAAAATTAATCCCAGTTTGTCTGATTGCGCCTACTGCATGACTGTTTACTATGGGCTCCCTGTGCATGAATAGCTATATTAGTTGTCCTGCGCTTGCTCACATTCGTGTGTTCTACATGTGCGAGGCGTTCATTCATTCCTCTTCAAAGTCTCCTCAGTTCTTAAACTCATTGTAACAACGTTAATAGTTTTAGCTTAATAGTTTAAACTGTAAGTACCGGTAGATTTTTTAAGGGAATGAAAAACCTGGGATCAAAATCTTCTCAGTAACTTCATTACACATTCTCTGATTTGTTCCTATTTTTCCGCCTCCCGGTCAGCTCAGCTGGGAGAGCACCGGTGAGGTCGCTGGTTCAAACCCCGGCCGGAGTAACAACCAGGGTCAGATCACACTGGCTCTGATTCGAGACCTCGTCTAAGTTTAGATGACCGCGTCATCGGGCGGTGACTTTAAGCCTTTGGCCTTGTCTTCTTCGTCCATCTTTCATTAGTCAAACGTACAAGAAGCCACTCTTCTTTCGGAAAGAGCTGAAAGATTAGGGGAAGTTTTCCTGGCTGTGGGCGGATTCGAGACCTCGTCTCAGTTCAGATGACCGTGTCGTCGGGCGGTGACTTTAAGCCGTTGGCCTTGTCTTCTTCATCCTTGGCTTCTTTCATTAGTCAAACGTAAAAGAAGCCACTCGTCTGTTCGGAAAGAGCTAAAAGAGTAGGGGAAGTTTTCCCGGTGGTGTGGTCTACCCCCGGGGCGGGGGGGGGGGGTACTTTAGGAATTTTTGGGTGGGGATGTGCCGCTGGGACCCTGGAACCCTTAACCTATACCAGAGCTAGTTCAGATGAATGTTGCTACCCTATACTAGAGTAAACTCCCCAAATCCCCCCTATCCTAGAGTAGCTGTTTCCCTAGTCTAGATAAAATCTTCAACCAACTGATCAGTTTCCTGAAAAATGATACCCTATTCTAGACTCAAACGCTCTGATTTGTATACCCTATCCTAGAGTAAACTGCTTGAAAACCATACCCTTCACAGCGGCATATACCTATATAGCCCATATATGGCAGTACCCCCCTCCCCTCCCGGGGGTCTACCTTTCACGCATCACGCATCATTCATATCATGGGTTATGGGTGGGTTGTAGTAAGCTTACATGCCGCAGACGTCCGAGATTACTGTTTACATGTAAAGAGGGCTCATCTTGTTGTCCTCTTATCCACGACATTACATTTTTCATCCTTCGTGCTCGTTTCGCGTTCCACGAAGGGCGCGTTTGATTGAACGTGCTCCGGAATGAGCGAACAAGAAATAAACTTCAGAAACCAAGGAGCCATGACGTTTATATATTTATGCCAATTTGCATTGTACTCAATACAGTGTGGAATTTGATCAAGTTTATTCAGATACTACAAATATTAATAGAGTTGTCAGTTGTCATCCCCAGAATGTTTCTTATCGTTCTCGCTAGTTTTTGCTTGCAGTTTACTTATGCAGGTGCGGAAATTAAACCCGGCGAACCTCCTTTGGTGATAGTCTCCTTAGATGGAATGGATTGGCGTGTTCTCAAAAATCACCGATTTACTCCAAACCTTGACTTCATCGCACGAACCGGGGTAACTGCCGACTACATCAAGAACGTCGTACCCACTAGCACTTGGCCAAATCATCACAGCCTTCTCA